>JZLH01S0282759.1:48494-61670 GCA_001188425.1 Eucidaris tribuloides
GGGATAATTCACTCTTTTATCACGCCTCAAAAGAGTGAATATTTTCAGCCATATAAGTTTAGAGAGTAATCCACAAATAGAAACATGGTATTATACAAAGAAACATTAGAAAAATAACATTGTACTTAATACAAACAATCGCAACTGATTGATATCCTATTCATGATAGAAATTGATTTCAGTGAACGACTTCTATCTATTTAATTTGAATTATTATTTAATTATACAAATTCATTGTGTTCTCAAGTTTGTAGTGGCCGATTGTCGAGGCCGAGACAAAAATCCTAACGTAGAACAATACACTTTACCGGGTCAGCTTTTGAGTGTGAATTTTCGTAATCGAACTGCAACGATCTTGCTGGTGCTTGGTGGAGCGAATGCAAAATGAGATTCCTGCTTTCACAAGATGAGAGCAGTCACATCGTCATAGTTGTGAGGTACTCTGCTTGTTTCATAACTCCTAGAGTTAAGGTACCATTACAAAGTATATTACTGTGACATAGCAAACCACGGTACTGGCATTTCAGCCCACGCCGAAGATCTGCTGGGCCATTTCGGAAGGCAAACTAGGGAAGAATAAACAAACGGAAATATAGGAATCTTAATCATCTACTAAAAGCTATTCGCTATTTGCAGTGGTTATTTTATTGTGGTCAGCCCATTCAGAAAGGGAAACAGGATGGAAAATTATAGCATAATATAAGTTTACTTGTTGAAATTCCCTGTGGAAATGTATAAGTGCTTCGATACTCTGGCCAAAGCATATCTGCACATGGAAACAATGAGTTTACTACCTTAAGTTTTGGTAAAATCATATACATTATTATCGTTTCGTTAATGTCCAACATCAGCAGAATGTAATTGTAAAGAACTATGTCTCTGAAATTAATCTGTAGAAGTCAACGAAGTCAATTCATGTAATAAATTAAAGTTCTTAATAGTTGACACTGGCGATGAAGCATTGACTTCTAGTAATACGTCTCATTTTCGCAATCCTCTCCTCTTCACTTAAACACAATAATTTATGCCTCGACTAGAACATCTAATAAAAATCAATCATTCTTTTCTTTCACTCTCGTAATAATATTCCAGGATCCTGCAAGCGCTCTACCCTTATATCGTCGCTTCTCATACATTATCACACGACCTTTTGAGTTCTTCTCACACACTCCTGAGAGATTTCATTAAACACTTGCTCGCGAAGCAAAAACAGTGCTGAACGCCTACATTTCTGTCTTCTCTTTACATTATGTTTGTGTGTATCTTAATCATTCAGTGATAGAGTACTTAACATGTCTCTCCAATACGTACTGCATTAATAATTTGATTTCATTTGACAGTTTTGGCATAGAAACACTCACAGTCGATACACAAGAATAATCAAGGCATGTAATTAAACAACGGCGCTGCAATCATTCAAATGACGCTCCATTAATATTTCAAAAGCTCGCAATTAAAAACAAAATAATATATTTACTAAGATAAATAGTCGCTACACCGAATTTAATGTCCTTGCGAATAAATTGTAAACAGATGCAGTCGCATGGAAAAAACGAAATGGATGCTCAGTGATTTTGCACTTAAAACAAGTTAGTTTTTTTATCAGGGTCTGATAAGATTAACCCCTCATTGAAAAAACAAGTACTGTGGCATGGGGACATGTAATTCAGATTTTTTTATTAAAGAAATACAAAGTTTTCACTCATAGCTGAACGATCTTGCTGCTGTAAATCATGAGTGATACGATTCTATTGAGAATACTTTGAATATATTTTAGCTGTATTTATTATTCATATTGTTTGTATTTCACCTCGAGGTGTTTGAATGTAATGTTTCGTT
This sequence comes from Eucidaris tribuloides, assembly GCA_001188425.1. NCBI lineage: Eukaryota > Metazoa > Echinodermata > Echinoidea > Cidaroida > Cidaridae > Eucidaris > Eucidaris tribuloides. Next base: position 50,334 of record JZLH01S0282759.1, read on the forward strand.
ATGGTTTGTTAGGCGTGCTATACTTTTCCGAGAGATTAGTAGCCGTGATAGCGCAATTCAGCATTCTCCAAGGATATTTGCCAAGTATAATATTTTTTTTACTAAATTGATATATCTAAGAAATAACTGAAGCATTGATACCACGAAGAGAATGTACAATAAACATCTTATAATCGCCCTGGGGACACGGCTTTGTACAGAAGCCCAGTACATATTGCATATTCAGAGACGACGGCTTCTACAGAAGCCCAGAAAATATGGCCCAAAAAAATATCGGTCAAACACTGGAAAAAACTAGTGGAGTTTTATGCTTAATAGCGTCTGTCCCCAAAATTAAACATTTCTTAACTTAGTAAAATTGTAAGAAAATAAAGATATGAGAAGAATTGTATAGCTACAAGCATTGGTTTTATATTCCCTTTAGAAGTCAACTGGCGTAACATCATCAGTCGTCCTCTGAATAACAGCCCAGTGCCGTATAGCGTCGAGCCCAAGGGGTTAAATGACGTCGACGACAACGCACGAAATAAAGAAAAGAAGAAAAGAAGAAGCAAGAAAGAAGAAGAAGAAGAAAGAAGAAGAAGAAGAAGAGAAGAAGCAGACAGAAGAAGAAGAAGAAGAAGAAGAAGAAGAATAGAAAAGAAGAAGAAAAGAGAAAAAAGAAGAATTAGCTGCTACTTCTACTTCAATACATCTACTACTACTTTTACATACCACCTATTATTTACTAGCTCTACTGCTGCCTACCATTACTGCTATACTACATCCTACTAAATTACATTTCCATAACTATTAGCTACAACGCTAAAAAGCGGCTACAGCTAGCACTAACTTCTACTACTAAACACTACACTACTACTACTACTACTACTAGTCACTAACTACACTACTACTACTATCACTACTATACTACTACTATCACTAGCTACTACACGTCACCACTACTACTAGCTACACACTAGCTACTACTTACTACTACTACTACTACTACGTACTACCGTACTACGAACTACTGCTACTACTACTACTACTACTACTACTACTACTATCACTAACTACTACTACACTAACTACTACTAACTACTATTACTATCACTACTAACTTTACTACTACACTACTAACTACTAACACAACTACTACTACTACTACTACTACTAATTCTGCTGCTGCGCTGCCGCTGCTGCTACTACTACTACTACTACTACAAACTACTACTACTGTACTTACTTACGACAGCCAGCATTAAGAAATACAGACAGGGCTGAGGAGCGAGTTTCTCCCTCACGCAAGCTCCCCCACTTGAAAAACAAAACAAACAAAAAAATGGCCCAGCTAAAATCACAAAAACACTCCTCAATTTCCTCCATATGGAGTCAATGTTATAACATAAATAAAACCACTAGATCAGGCTCGAAAGTATGCACCCGCGAAAAAAAGATAAAGATATTTTCCTGGTCTGCCCGATGACGATTGCTACTACACGCACTTAACAATACTAACATAAGGCTACACACCTTCTTCGACTCTTCACTTCCACTCCTTTGACCCATTTTACCCTAAGCATAATCTGTCAAATAAATACAGTTCGTAAGACTCATCACTCTGTCGTTTCAATATCACTCAGCTCATAATTATGGAATATTTGTTGAAAACTTAAGGTTCGCTCCTTTATCGTCCAAAATTCAAAGATATAGTGTTATTTCAGCTCAAAGACGCAGTTATGTGAAGCAAATTTTGGATTCATGAGATGACTAAAGTAAAATACGAACAAATACATGAGAGCATAAACAATATATAATTATTGTTTTTAAAAATCATGAAAAAAGATGAATAAAGAGTAATTAAAAACAACAAGCACAAAAAACTATAAATTTGATCGATAAATTCAATACATTAAATAAACACAGAATACGTCCTATAGCTAAGTGACTCCAACAACAAGCTCTGAATACCCCATTTAAACCACAGGTTTTAGCGGCGTCGAGTCGGACGCACAAAAATGCTCAGCGATCAGTCCTGAAATACCTTAGATTTATAATGGTTTCTTCTTCTAGGGTAAGTAAATATTAAATGTCCCAGATGTATCCGTTCCCTGAAAAATGGAACTTCAAAATGTTCTCTAAAAAAGCATTCCATAATTATGAAGCATGGGGAATCTGCAAAGTGAAATATCATGTTCCGTAGACTCATCACATGCTATCGTTGCATATTATAATATCCGTCCGCGAGAACTTGACCGACGCATGGGCCATTATGTTCACATGTTACGCATATACACATCTTGTGGATTCTGCATACAAATGCGGTAAATTGATATCTGTGCAGCTACATTTGTCACGCTATATGTACCTAGTATACGTGCTCCTTATGTAGGCCTCGGTGCCCTAATGCAAAGGCCCGTTAACTGATTGTCGTGTACCTATGCAAAAAGACGCTATTAATAAACATACGAAATACATATTAACCGCGCTTGTTACAGGAACACGATGATACAGTTCAGTCGGCGCTCTGCATAGACCCCACGATGAATGTCATCTCGTATTTTGTGGCGATATATACAGAAATGACTCAATACGATGATTGAAGAGACCAAGATATTCGATACATCTAAGATGAACATACTGTACAAAGTGTCTGGCAAGAACTATTAAAGGGATAATTCAAACAATATGCCCTTTATACCAAATGAGCTACAATCATAGCCTCCATGCTCTAAGTGTCCTGATAAGGTCTAAAAAATAAGTAATGAAAAATTGTATTTCAGACATGATTACTAAGTTATGTGCTTGTAATTGAAATTCTAACGAGTACCTCAGGTTGACCGGATTCACGCGCAATGGACAATTCCTGCCAATAGACGTATGTGTGTAGATCGAGGTTATTTTAATGCCTACCTCAGTGGAAAAACTGTTCATCATACATATCCTGTCCATTCGCAGCATAAACGATTCCAAATTTGTGTATTCTAGGGTGTTTATTCTGTCTAACACACTATGTAGCTCAGATATCAAAAGTTGATATTTTTTAAAAATTAAGCCCATGAATTAGCGCTATGTATTAAAAGGATAATTTACATCTAGACCCATTTTACAAAATTAACCTTACATAAACCCTTCATCGCATGATAAGGTCGCTATAAGGTCTGAAAAACAAAGCCTTCAAAAAAGTAAGCCTCAAAATGATGCATTGTGCTTTAAAAGAGGTGAAAGTCCGAAGGTACCAGTTTTGGCATCCATTTTTCGTCATGAGCCGCTTGGCATTATAATGATAGTACACCGGAGCATGATTCACGTGTGATGTTTACTATACTGTTATCTCAATGATTTGTGACGTCAACCTATGAACTGCTATAAAGTCGCACAACCCAAAGGTAACGAAGGATGCGCAAATACAGAAAATTATAAAATGTAGGTAAAGTTGAAGTGCCTCAAAAATCAAACCAATATACCTTTATTGTTGAAAAGTTTTAATAATATATATCACAAAAGCATTTTTCTGTCTATATTATGTATCACTAAAGTATGTGCGACTTTATCAAGGGTATCGTGTGACAATGCACCATGTGAGGTTACGAGGCGATTGAGGTAGAGATGGAAAGTGGGGGATATCAGGCCAGTGCCGCCATTTTCGCCACGCGAGGTATGGCCTAAATGCCGACAGTAACTCTCGGAACGCGAATAACACATGAGCCATAGTTTATAATTGTTATATTGTATTATTTCTAAACATTTGAACCCTGGCAGGAAGTAAAAGGATGTACGAGTAATGCTAATGAAAGATGAAGCATGCAGCCAAATAGAATAGTATGCTGTTCAGGCTAACATTAATCAATCTGATTTTCTTTCCTTTGTCAAATTAATGCTTTCCAAAAATTGTTCGATTTTTCCACCGATTTTCCAAGGGAGTTTTAGTGATTTTCAGACTTTATACGGTTCGTTGATAACGGTCCCAGGGGGGATGGGGGGGGGGGGGGGGGGGGGGGGGGGGGGCGGGGGGGGCGTGTATTATTTGTATTTTTGATATTATAGACCGCTTAATGTGACGTCAGACAGTGATGTGTGGATCACTCCGTGTAAGACATCTATCGATTATGAAAAGCTATTATTTACCATCGATTCCAAACTATAATATTTCGTCCTGTGACTTCCAACGTCGTGATTGCGGCGACGTGCGAGGGTTATCTAATTCACTATTTCACATTGGTTAACTCTCAATTTAAAAAAAATCTTATTATATAATGTAAAAATAAAAAAAATATTCTTGGTTGATCTCCTCACTTTGAAATCTCGATTGAATTATTCCACATAATACCTGCCTTTCATTTGTACACACGCATGAAATAAAAACAAAATAAAAATGAAAAAAGAAAATACAAGTATTAATAACTATAAATTCACTCTGATACCACAATTAACTCGCCTTTGCCGCACATCGTTTGAGTCAAAGAACTTTTCGGTCACGAAATCTGACGCAGTATTGCTAGTGACCGTGACTATAAATAGAAGACAGACAGTAAGCATTGTATTGCATCTAGACAGTTACATACATTCAAAGAAATATCCGGATAAACTTATGAACGGTAGTGCGTCACGTTTATAAGCTAGCTTACAATTCACGTTGTGTTAGGTAAGATTCCCTCCGTCACTTTATTAGTTTGCCTTGGCTCTGCTTCTCGACACTTGTTACTCTCTACTTACCCAGTGCTTACTCAGGATTTGTACACACGATATACTATACCTTTTTCGAATTTGATATTACATTCTACCAATGTATCGTTACCTACTAATTTGATCTAACCTACCTGCCTATCTACTATCCTATCGTATCTATGCTATCGTATCTCATCTATCTAGTCTATTCTATCATCTATCTATCCTATCTAACCTAACCTTGGCTATCTATCTATCTATCTATCATCTTATCTATTTTATCATATCATCTTGCTATCTATCCAGCTATCTATCTATCTATTACTACCATCTATCTCATCTACTATCTATCATCCTTATCCATCTATCATATTTAACATCTAATCTATCTATCTAATCTATCTATCCATATATCTATCGATCTGATCTATCATGTATCATCCATCTATCATCCATCTATCTATCTATCTACTACTATCTATCTACCATATGTACTCTATCTATCTATCTATCCATCTATCTATACTAAGAACGTCCTATCCATCTCTATTTCGTTTATCAAATTCGTGCGCATACAGCAAAATATCTCTCTCAATGACAGCTTGACAAAATACATATTTCAAACCTGTCATCACAGAGGCTACACATAGGATAACATATCATCGGATCTGAATTAAATCTGCCGTCTTGCAGTATAACACCTCCTTCGTCCTGTTGGATACCTGACTGACGTAGTTTTTCTGTCTCTATTAACCAAAATCAATTTACAATCTGATTAGGGCTGCCGGCGACAATAACCCCCCATAATCCCTCATTCACTGAAAACCCCGATGCGATGAAAGGAGTACAACGTAGCTTTATATATATTTTTTGTTCCAATAGGAGACTCTTCATTCAGTTCCACGATGCTTAACATAAACATAACCTTGTGTGTGTGCATATTCTGTGAGGAAAAAGAATACCTTAAAGATAAGATTGAGTACTTGCACGAACCAACATGATTTTTAAATATCGCCTCAGCTTTAAACCGTGAACAGCTGTCTGAATTCATTACATTGTACATGAAGTAACAGGAGAGAGTAATTTGAAAACAGTAACACGTCGTTTTGACAATTGCTACACAAATCCCCTGCTACAAATTCTGACACAGAAATCAATATGGACCAATGTTAATTGTATACACACTTTAGCATTGAAGGGAACTTCATGGAAATTCACCTATTTAAATTGCCAATCCTCAACTTTTATTGCATGTATAAGCAAATGTAATAACCTGCACCTGGAAACAATGAAAATGCTGAAATTTTGATGAGTACATTTTGCCATCATCAACCTGTGTTTTATTCTCTTCAAACGAGACATCTGAGCACTGGTAGATAATGGAAAACTTTTCATCAAAGTTCCACATTTCATTGGTATTCAGTGAAATATTACATTTTGCATTTATGATGCGGAAACTAATTCACTTCAAATGTGGTAAATATATCGAAGATTGGCATTGTTGAACACAGTGAAGTTCCCATCAAGTAACCTCTCAGTTGTAGCTAATACAAGAATCAACATTGCCCCACAACTATTGATGATATGGGTGTTAAGCTTTGTCAGCGGTGGGGATTTATGTTAGACGATTTGTCAAAAAACAAAAGTCGTTGTTTTTAAACTACTCTCTCCTGTACTTATGACATTTCAGAATACGCCTAATCATCTTCACATGAAGCGTTGACCAACAGCTGATATGCAAAATATTGTTCTGCAAGTACACAATCTTACCTTAATGGCATCATGCAACATTGCTGTCCGCAGTTAGAAAAAAAATCTTCATGTTAACCTACCTGGAGTCCCAATAAAGATATCAAAAATGAAGCCTGAAAAAAAAATTTGCAGTTCCAAACGATAATGCCTCCTAAAACGGGAAATCAGTGACCGACCAACTATCTACGTTTTCCGCATAGAACTGTGTTTATATAATCTTGTCCATACGACCTTAATCAGGCGCCGATATCTATCTGTACATATTAGGACAGCAATTACTCTAAAATTGGGTGTGTTATAAGAGGTGTTCATTTTGTGCCATGCAAGAGTCCAATGTTTGGCATTTTTTATAGGGCTTCGCATGTAAAACCGCTGGACTTAAATGGCACTTCGGTTATGAAAATCAATTGATTTCTCACTATTGTATATATTCTATAAATGAACCCTACGTCACAGGCAAGTGACATAAATGGAGGAGTAAATCGAAAACCACATACAAGAACCAAGGAATCAAAAGGAGCTGAAAATATGTTATGTTTCTTTTAGTAATTGTCGAAATTGATTTAGGACGGGAACGAATAAAGTTGTTGGAAACATTCGAAATTCCCACGTAGTTTGGGAATAAAAAAGTGAGTGAGGCCTATTAGATTGGCAAGTTGACTTGTTTTGACAGACATAATATGGAAAGTATTAAAGGCAGTAGTAATTGATATTGTGGGGTAGTCCTCAAATGTGGGTAAAAACTATTTTAACATCAAAGTCAAACTTGCAGACAAGCTACTGTGAAAATTTTGTAGTCAAAAGTTGAACTCATTTTAAAATAATGTCCATAAGTATGCCTTGTAACAAACAAAATTGTAAATAGCCTTCTAAGGAGTGAATCTATCGTGCCCTGTATGAGAATCAAACTTCTGCCTGTTTATGCTTGCATCGTCCTAAATGAAAACATAACTAAGACAAATCCTTCAGCCAGGAAATCCGCTCCAAGCTGTGTACATTTGTTAATCTTTCCACCAGCTTTGTTCTAAAGCATTTTCTTATTATTCTAGCTCCAATCATCAATTGGCTTAAAAGGGCAATGACTGTGGGAGGAAATAAAAAAAAAATGGCCTCCACACCAAACTGGTTAAGAAAGAAATCACCAAGTCTTATACACCAAGCTGATGTATCGCCTGGCTGGACGGAAAAGTCTGAATCTATTACTTAGGATAATCAGCAGAATTATACGCATGGCTTTATATTCTCTCGCGCCCCCAAGGTAAATCAATCCCCCGAAAGCACACAACAATGTTGTCAGCGCGATGCATACTGATGGTACACTTTAATAATGAGTTGGGCTGCATAAATTTTCACAGTAGTCTCGTTGCATTGTTACTTGTTCTAGAATGTATTACCCGAGTAATGGGACTACCCCTAATCATTGGCTCATTTACTTGAAAATCTCGGGAAGTCAACTATTATGAGGCGTCAGAATGCGAATGTTTGCGAACGAAATGAAAGCAAAGAGGGATTGAAAAGATTTCCCGTCTCTTCATACAGCGAAGGCGAATTGCTAATCGGCAAGAAATGTTTAATAACTATATATAGGGGGAATAAAGAACAGGTGCGTGTGAAATGTCATTTATAGAGATAAATTAGTGCAGAAATACTTAATCTCCTTCAGCTCACTGCAGGCATCTTGTGAGATGGTATATATTTTCCGTCGTTCTTGTAACACCTGCTTGTTCTTAGGGGCATGATTACTCTCTCTTAAAGAACAGACGCCTTGTTTCGACTTCGTTCTTCGTTTTTTTTGCATAGGTAAACCGCAAATTTTGACTGCATGTAAGCATGTAATAATTATAATCATATAGAAAAACAAAACATTGTAAACAGAATAAATAGGTACTTTTCAATAAATGTTTTGTTTCATTTCTCTTTATTTTGTTAGTTTCGTGTATCAAAGACAAAGTACAATAATCTAATGCAAAGATCACAATTCATGGTAAACAAAAAAAGTAATACGATTAATCGCCACGTATGGTTATATCGCATAAAAATTGTGTGTGGAAGTAACACCACTTAAAGTATTGTATAACGTGAAAAGGGATCCCTCAGCCTGCATGCAGATGTGTGATAAAGTGCTGTACACGTACCCCTGGTTTTCCTTAAAGATGTACAATGAAAAATTAGTAAATAATATGCAGACTAATAAAGAAGTAAATTTGATTATTGAAATTCAAATCGTGAAACTGACTAAAATATAATTTAATAGGGAGGTTGGGAAGGCGTTCCCCCTTCCCAGTGTTGAAAAAATTGCATTCATTTAAACCTGCAAACAAAGCTACAGTATATTGCCACTTATAGATGATAGCTGTATTGACTGTTTAATGACGTTTAGCATAATTTACCGCCAATTAGACGACACTGTCAATGAATCTTAAAAGAAACACGGGGAGGCATGAAAAAGGGATACCCTGCTAGCAGAAGAGATTGATGGAAATATCTGCGAAAGAGCCCTCCATAGTAAGAAACTACCACATATGCCTTCAAAGAGTGCTTAAGCATCAGTATAAGACGTTGCAGTAAAGAGTGATATTGCTTAAAGGCAAGTTCACGCTGACACAAGTTGGTTTAATAAGAAGCAGAACAATGAGAGAAACATATTGATGAAGGCTTTGACGAAAATCCCATCAAAAGAGATAACCAGAGTTATGGAATTTTAAGTTTCACGTTTGGATCACATGCGATTAGTTCCACATAATCATGTTGATATAAATAGTCTATAAAGTGCGTTGTTGTCAAGAATTTTGAAAAAAAACATTACCTGTGCATTGTAATATATTATCAGAAACATTATTATCATATCGGCTTCTATGAAAACTCGCATTCAATCATCGTGAACTCATGTAAATAATGGCAATTTGTGAATTATATACACTGACATATTGCATAGTGCTCGCATGTGAGTCACAAAAGTAAAAACTTTGAAACTTCATAACCTGTATGATCTGTTGTATTCGGCCAAAACTTTATATATATGTTTTTTACTTTTCTTGCTTTTATTAAAAACAACTTGATTTCAGTCGTAACCTTGCCTTTAAGAAATGTGTAAATTAGCGAATAGAATAGCAGTGAACTATTTCATTAAAATACAAATGTGATATGACTTCACCTCGACACCACCGAAATGAAGAACATAACATATGTATGGTCTATGTGCAATCAGGATAGTTGGTATTTTCATAACTACTTCGAGTCGCTACAGATCCATGAAGTTATCATTGGTGTCCTACATTTCTATCAATTCTAGATTCTCATGATCAAAAAAGGCAACTATAAAATGAAAAGACCCTCAAGGCTCCATTCTGATTTTCAGCCGGCCCTACCATGTCTTCAATAAACACAGACAAAACTTGCTTTGTTGTTTGTTTTAATAATGTCAAAACACGTGGAAAGGCGGGTCGCCACACTTGAAACATTTAAACAGCACGCTATAGGGTTTCGCCATTTTCCACATGCCCTGGAGGACCGGGGTGTGGGTTGCATGGTGCTCGCAGCAACACTGAAATTTTTTTCAGGAGGTTGCGCAGCACCCGCCGAAGTCAACAGCACCCCCAAAGTTCTCCACCGAGCCCCCCCCCCCCCCCCCCCAAACTGAGGACTTTTAGCTGTTTGATTTAGCCGTGCAAACTTTTGTTTTTGGCGCGTGAGAAATATTCATTGTAGCCGGCGACAAATTTTCCGCCGAGGCACCCCCCCCCCCCCCCCACGCTGAACGACTTTCGGTTTGGCTGATTTGGCCTGCGAATTTGCCGGAAACTAGCGTGAAAATATTAAGGCCTACGAATAATCTCGGGCAACCCGCCCACGCCCCCAGTGAAAAAAAACTTCCCAGGGCCGTGTTTCCATCGGTTTTTTTATTTGTTATTATTATTTAGATTATGTATTTCGTAGTGCTCTTTTGATCATGAGGCAACTAGAAATTGGAAGAAATGTAGAGACACACAATGTATACACGTTATCGGGATTAGTAGCGACTCGAGTCAGATTATGAAATACCAACTATCTAGATTCATAGACATAAACATACATATGTTCTTCATTTCGGTGGTGTCCAGGTGAAAGCATATCACATTTGTATTTAAAATGAAAATAGTTCACTGCTTATGTCTATTCGCTAATTTTACAATTCCTTAAAGGCAAGGTTCACCCTGAAATCAAGTTGGTTTTAATAAAAGCAGAAAAATGTAAAAAAAACATATTAATGAAAGTTTGGCGAAAAGCAACCAAAGAATAACAGAGTTATGAAGTTTCAAAGTTTTAATTTTGTGACGTCACATGCGAGCAGCTATCCATATATCATGTAATATAAATTCCACAAATTGCCATATTTTAATGGTTCACGATGATTGAATGGAGGTTTTTCATAGAAGCCGGTATGAAATAATGTTTCTGATAATATATTGAATGCACAGGTAATTTTTTTTCAAATATCTGACAAAACGGCACTTTATAGAATTTATATCACATGACTTATGTGGAACTAATCGCATGTGACGTCACAAATTGAGAACTTAAAATTCCATAACTCTGTTATTCTTTGATGGATTTTCGTCAATATATGTTTCTCTCATTGTTCTGCTTTTAATAAAACCAACTTGTCGTCAGGGTGAACCTTGCCTTTAAGCAATATCACCTCTTTACTGCAACGTTATATGATCTTTAAAGCACATCTTTGAAAGGCAATGTGGTAGTTTCTTACTATGAGAGGGGTCTCTTCGCAGACATTTTTATCATCTCCTTCTGCTAGCAGGGGTATCCCTTTCATGCCCTCCCCGTGTTTTCTTTTAGATCATTGAAGTGTCGTCTAATTGGCGAAAATTATGAATTAAAAGTCAATGAAACAGAAAATCATCTGTCACTATAAGGGGCAAATACTGTACTTTTTTAAGG
>JZLH01S0282766.1:0-21992 GCA_001188425.1 Eucidaris tribuloides
AGAGGGTATTTTGTATTTCGTCTTCGAGGTTTTCGACCCCCCCCCCCACCTCGTCACATGAAATACTCCGCCCCTCGTCTCTCCGTCTCCTATCTTAGTTGGAGTGGAGTGGGCTTCATCGCTGAATTCGTGTGAAGTTCCTTCTCTGGACGTTTTTCCAGCGACATAGTCAATTTGCATTGCTTGTGTGTGGATGTTTCAGATGTCACTCCGTAACCAGATATTGATTTAAGTTTTAGGTCATGATTGAGAAAATAATCAACCAATTTTCTTATGAATGGCGGCATATTAAACCAAGAACATCATAGAATCCAACCAATAAATCAGGGTTGTGATAGCCATTTGAAGTTCACAGAGTTTGAGCAAAATGTTTTCTTGTCAATTATTCATTTCCATTTTGCGTCACTCCGTAACCATGATTATGAATATTCATATCTCATTAATTCAATTGAACACTGTAATAAATTTTGTCATTTTGAAAAGTCGGTACCAACAACTATTGTCATGTACCATTTGTTTGTTGATAAAGATTAAATTTGTTTGAATGCTGAAATTTGTCTGAATGTCACTCCGTTACCTTGGAACTGCCCTGTATAACAAGAGTGACACAGCTACAGCAAATAAGGTTCGATCCGACAACAAGCGCGAATGTGCGTAGTATGTTCTTGTTTCTTTTTACCCTTTCAGATAAGGCAGAGCTGGATAAACCAACCATGTATGTGCGTGGTGGAAGGAATGTTCCGGTAAATAAAACGGTAGCAAATGCCGGAAATTATAGGACATAACAAGATGATTACCGGATAGAGGGGAGAGGGTTGAATTTTGTGAGACAAAATTACAGCACAAACCAAAGGTGCTGGCAGTATCCAAAGAATGACACACACTGCGATACAGCGACACGTTGTAACAAGTTGACGAGAGCCATATCGGTCAACATTAAAAATGATAAATCGTTGAGTAGCTTATGCTAAGACGCTCCCATTTTCTGGTATATGTTAGGTTCACACTGCCGATCTGCCAACTCGATGAGGCCCGATCAAGCCAAGTTTTGGCCTTTTCGGTCCAGTTCGGCCGGTAATCGGGGGCTCAATCTACCATGATCGGCGCCCGTCTGCCTTGATCGACATCGTTCTGGTTACCTACTCGAATATTTTTGACCGCCAAAAACATTCGAGTAGGGAGCCAGAGCGTTGTCGATCACCCCGATGAAGGTAGACTGACCCCGATTACCTTGCCGAGCGAGACCGACTAGGGCCAATATTGGCTTGATTGGGCCTGATCGAGTTGACAGATCGGCAGTGTGAACCTAGCATTAACCAACACATAAAACGCGAGATAAGCCTGTAAGATAAGGATAATTGTAAGTAGTGGATAATGCTAGGTGCACACTGCCGATCTGTCAACTCGATCAGGCCCGATCAGGCCAATATTGGGCCTAGTCGGTCTCGCCCGGCAAGGTAATCGGGGTCAGTCTACCTTCATCGGGGTGATCGACAACGCTCTGGCTCCCTACTCGAATGTTTTTGGCGGTCAAAAATATTCGAGTAGGTAACCAGAACGATGTCGATCAAGGCAGACGGGCGCCGATCATGGTAGATTGAGCCCCGATTACCGGCCGAACTGGATCGAAAAGGCCAAAACTTGGCTTGATCGGGCCTCATCGAGTTGGCAGATCGGCAGTGTGAACCTAGCATAAGGAATGAGTACAAACTCTCGGTTTAATATTTTAGTATATAAATTAATTACAATTTTTTTGCGTCTGATTTTTATTACCTTTTACAAAGAAAAAAAAGACATTTGCAGTTGCATGCGTTTTTATTTCATCTCTTTACGATTTTCCACACCATAATATACTCTCGACCTTTAGTTTTGTATATATTCTTTTATAATTTATATTATACACACAACAAAAAAAAGTATCTACCCCCTCTTTCAAACTACCGTAAGTCTTTTAACCTAACAAGTTTTAGCAAATTAATTTGGCAGGAATATTCCTACACTCGTTGACTAACCTCTGTGTTAAATAAGATAAGTGCGTCAAGCCATGCATACGTGAGCAAGTTTCAGAAGTCACAGGAGTCATCTCTTACGCCAAAATAATGGTAAATGATGGCATTATTTGCCTTATTCATAAAGTGTGCTCACTGATCCCTGACATGGTTACAACCTCGTGTCTTTACAACGTGTAACGATACATTTTGCTGAAAAATATCGGATTTCAGTTTTTCAATAAACTTAATGGATTTTACAATTTCAAAATTGAGGAAGGATTGATATTTGTAAATTGAGCTCATTGGAGCGTAAAATATGCGAAAAGTGCCAAAAGAGGTGTAAGGGGTCAAACGATAGATGATTAACATAAATAGCGTTTAATCATTCAACAGAAACAGATTTTGTCAAAATCCTACATCACAAATCCCTCAAAATGACCCTTGTAACTTTTGATTCTTCCTTCAGATTAAATGGGCTTCAGGGGCAAAGGAAGGATAAAGGAACCCAAAGTCATACATTGAATCGCACTACTTTAACTTACCTGAAGCGGTAATTCCACGGTACCACGTACAGTAATCTGGAAGATGGGTTCGACTAAGCACATCAGTGAAATGAAGGAGTCTACAAGGGCAATATTAAAGATAAAAATATTGGTCCTTTTCTGTAATGACCTGCACGCTATAATGGCTAGCAAGGTTATCAAATTAAAACAAAACGCTACCGTTGAGATGATATACGTGGCCAAGTAAAGAACGTGGAATAACTCCTCCATGGTTCTATCATGCAGCTCCACGGTTTTATTCAGCTTTTGGTGCATACAAGTTTGCCGCGCTATCGGACGCTTGATCTTCGTGCTCGTTTGAAAGATATATAGACTCAGGTACGTAAGAAAGTGCCCTTATATGTCCTGCATAAAATTCATTATAGTATAAACCATCTTTGAATTTTCTGCACAAAATTGATACGGTGAGCTACCAGATACACAATGTAATAAACATTAATGGAAATGTTCAGTGCACACATCACAGCTCGGAAGGCAAACAAGGAAATTGACTCAGTCAGAAAAGAAATTTACAAATCTACAATCGTTTAAGCATACACTCGCGTGTTTTAATCTATTTAACTAAGCAACAAAAATCAAAATAATCCTATTCCTATACGTCCCCAAATGTACAAATAAATAGTATATTTACAAAAAACATTGACAGATATGATTTCCCTATAAAGAACAAAGCTGCTTGGACACGCCTTTACAACATTATAAATGTATATCAGTACAACATTAATCAAACCTTAACATCTATCCTAAGTGACATACATGTACATGATAAAAAACAATAAAACCACATTACAGAAACAAAACAACTACTCTAACAAAAGTGTACTGAGACCTAAACATTAATCTCAGAAAAAACTAAGGAAAAAACTCTAACACTAATGACGCCGATCAATCAATTAGTATTAGAAAATGTCAAACACGTGTAAAAAATACTGATTATGTGTTTAAGCAGTGTTTTTTTTTTTTTAAGATTTCGTTAAAAATTATTCAGCTGATAAATCTTTCAAACGCCACCGCCACTGAATTCCTTTCTCCTAAACGTTTAACTTTGAATAACAAAGATGATGTCATTATCTAGGATAGTAAGTCGTAGGTTTATTTGTTGGGAAATGCATCATACTCTCTTTTTTGTTGTTTTTGTTGTTGTTGTAAAGAATCAGAACCCATCCTGATAACACATTCCTTACATATTATATAAATAAATAATTCAGATCGAATGTGCGAAAATCGGTCAAATAAATCAGTTCATTCCGTCATAGAATGTAATCACAGTCCGATCAATGTTGTCATTCACACCCACTAATCGATTTTAACAGAAAACGCGCAACACAAACGGCCGAGCTTAGAAAAGGCGCCTGTAAAAAGACAGGGATACGATGCGTTCATTTTTTTTTGTCGTATACATGTATCTTGTGGTATCGACAACTACAAGCCCATAAGCTACAATCATGCATGATAATGTTCGAATAAAACTATACAACTCTAGACTCTCACAAAAGACATTTTGTTAGATTGGATTGATCCATTCACTTGTCATTGGTATAAACATGAAGATCAGGGGTGGTGGAACCGGGGGAGGGGGGATGCAGGGGGCATTTGCCCCCCCCCCCGAAAAAAAATTCGATAGGAAAAAATGTCCCTTGTCCAAAATGAAATGTGCCCTTTGTGAAGGCACACTTTTTTTTTAAACCTACGCAATTTCGTTCCAGAAGGTGATTCCCTTTTGTAATTTATTATATATAATGTTATATTTTCTTGTTTTTTCATTCATTTTCTTTCTTTTTTTGCCCCTGACGGGGCATGTATACAGTACAAAGAAGACATAATTGGATAAATTATGTTCAATGAACATTTTGTGCGCAAAAAGGGCATTTGGCATCTTAGTTTAATGCCCTCATGGGGTAGCAAAATTAGGCCCTCCTACTGTTCGCCCCACTACCCCTCCCCCCATTTCACTTAAAGACAAATAATGATTTTTTTTGTCTAAATTATATGTGCCTTCTTTTGGTTTGTAGGCCCCTTCCCATACTGAGTGAGGTAAAATATTTTTGAAATATACGCACTTTCTTCGCTGAAGGTGATTTTCTTTTGTTTTTGTTATTGTTTTTATATTCAATGTATTTTGCCCCTGTCGAGGTACGTCGTAAAGAGAATACTTTGTTCAACGAAGAGGCGCATTGTGTACCTATAAGGGGCATTTGGCCTCTCACCTTAGTGCCCTCAGGGTGGCAAAAATTGGGCCCTAAACATCTTTTATCGAAATCATGCTCGCTCATGGCCAAACAGCGAAGCGAAAACTCAAACAACTACTACTACACACACACACACACACACACACACACACACACACACACACACACACACACACACACACACACACACACACACACACACACACACACACACAAAAGACTCCAGAATTCTTCAGGGTCAAATCATGTCCGTCTACGGACAACCACCATTTTTGGTCTGTAACGGGGGTTTAAATACCCTTCTTTTGAAAAAAAGTGGTATTTTACAGAAAATGGTGTGTATGGGGTTTAACACCTCCCTTTTGCAAATGGAGATGTTTGGACATCCCCCATACCCTTATAATTTGGAAGTTGTGCTTATTTTACGAGGCCTGAGAGTATCGTGCTAAAAATAAATTGAAAGGTCACATCGTCTTCAAGGGCAAAAGCTGTATGTTAGCATGGATAATATAGCAATAAATCTTGTTTTTTTTTCCTCTGTTGACCATTAAGATGCTAAGTAAATGTGCCAAAATATATCGCAAAACACACAAAATACCCTCCCTACTCAAAAGTATTGCAACATACACTATAACGCATGCATTTTAAGTTGAAGGGGTCTTTCTATAATGATGTCCTAATGAAGTTTACAATTGGAAAATAACAAATTATTTGAAAAGAAATCAATGAACAATTGTTTTTCTTTCCTTCTCCATGGCGGAGAGATTATCAAATGCAGGCCCACCCACGGCAGAGGGGCTGGAACATAAAATTTGACCTTTTTTCGCCTCCCTATAGGGGTGGGGTGTTAATTCACACTAGTATCGTAATTCGGTTTCATATTTCCCGTAAAATGGTTTGGATGGCTGGGAAAGACTTCTAATAAACAAAAAATGCCATTGTGTTCCCCTGACACGGTCTCAGAAAGAAGACACCACGGCGCAAAGACGAAAGCGCCTCCTATCTTCATAAGATAGTGATAAGGAGGATGAGGCTACTAATATAAAGATGATGACCTTCTCTCCACATCTTTATATCAAATGTACTAAAGAGTCGCATTACAGCAAATTTTAGGATGTTTGCAATAATAAACCGCCTTTAGAATTGAGAAAGAAGAATAAATTACAATTGAGGAGGTCTTTTTCTGAAATATGGGGCGTATTCTCCTTATCACTATCTTATGAAGATAGGAGGCGCTTTCGTCTTTGCGGCATGGTGTCTTCTTTTTGAGACCATTTCAAAGGAACACAATGACATTTTTTGTTTGTTGGAAGTCTTTCCAAGCCATCCAAACCATTTTAGGGGAAATATGAAACCGAATTATGTTACTAGTGTGAATTAACACCCCACCCCTATAGGGAGGCGAAAAAAGGTCAAATTTTATGTTCCAGCCCCTCTGCCGTGGGTGGGCCTGCATTTGATAATCTCTCCGCCATGGAGAAGGAAAGAAAAACAATTGTTCATTGATTTCTTTTCAAATAATTTGTTATTTTCCAATTATAAACTTCATTAGGACATCATTACAGAAAGACCCCTTCAACTTAAAATGCATGCGTTAAAGTGTATGTTGCAATACTTTTGAGTAGGGAGGGTAGAGACAAATAAAATTACGATGAAATATTTTCCGTTAAAGGTAAATGACATGATTGGGGGTAGTCCTCAACTTGGGCTGAAACTACTCTAGAATCAAGTAAACTATGCAAGGATTCTCCTGTGAAAATCTTGTAGTCAAAAGTTGACTCTTCTAAAATAACTTATGTCAATATCCGTTGTGGTATTGTGTGGCTCCCTTTGGATCTTATTTTTATCTGGCCCAGATAAAATTAAAATACTAGTATGTTTATGCTTGATTCTCCTTAAGTAAACAAATTAGAGGCAAATCCTTCCAGCTGGGAGATCCACTCCAGCTAGTGTATAGTTGGTATACATTTTAACTCATTTGGTTCTTGAGGCATTTTCAAGTGTTCCCAATCATGTCACTAACCTTTAAATGGACGTACTGATTAATTAAAACCTTTCTGAAATGAAGATGAAATACCATAACTTCCGTAAGTTCCCAAATCACGACAGCTGTAATCTCATCAGCAAGGAAATCGATGCTCGGTTTACAATTCGATCCTGAAGCCTCGTTTACACTATGTTTCCGGCGGCCACGGCGACCACGTTTCAGGCCACCGTGGACAAAACTGGATGGACGTGAGACCACGCGGAAGGACGGGCTGGGCAAACGTGACAGTCCGTGTTGCCGTGGATGCCGGGCCAGATTTTTTAACCGTCAAAAAATTTGCCACGGTAGTCACGGTGAGGATGAGAAACCTAGTAGGCCGTAGGAAAACGAGGGGAACGCGGTAAAACTCGACAGTACGTTATTAGGCCGTAACAGCACTTGGAGGTGATCCGTAGCGGGTCTTTCCGCGTGGCCTCACGTCCATCCCGTTTTGTCCACGGTGGCCTGAAACGTGGTTGCCGTGGCCGCCGGGAACATAGTGTAAACGTGGCTTCACCGGAACAGAATGTGATTAATTCAGAATGTATACATGTAAGGCATTGTATAACAATGTTTCCAGTTAAAAAAAAAAAAAATCTGAGCTACATGATTCCCCATGCTACCAGTGTCTCTGATACGGTCTAAAAATGAAGCCCTGAAAAAATTGCAGTTTAAATCGATCATTAAGTGCTTTAAAAAAGTGAAAATCATTGAGAGACCATTCGAGGTTTCCCCCATGGACTGCTGTATTGCAGAATTTCCTATCGGCTGAGAATAATTAATGTGCCAATTTGTATCTGCACATATCGCACTAGTGAAAGCATAACTGTCCAAACTTTTGTGTTGTAGGGTGTTTATTTGTCCATTCAAACACCGTCAGATATGTCAGATAGCAAAGTTCGACAATTTTTTAAACGGGTCTTCCACAGTGTTATATAGCGTCTTTAACACCTCCGGAAAGTGTTTTCGTTGCTTTCCCCCAAAGAGTACGGGCCCTAGTATGAAAAAGTGTTGTTCAACAGGTTTTTCTTCCAGTTTCTTCTGAGTATTGCGACTTTCATTTATTTTAACTTAAGTTCAGAAAAGACATAACCCTAAATCATACCTTTCATTCATACCCACAAAGTCCAAGACTGGCGTCAATTTGACCAAGGTACAGAGAAGCTTTTATTGATAAAGTTTGAGTGTTTTTATTCGTTTTCGACCCCCAAATAATTTGGATCATTTTGTTTCCGTCCCCCAAATGATGTGACTTATTACGCCATTGTTCATACCCGTTAATCATTCCTTTAAGGAATAACTCTATTTTTCCATAGTAAAAAACAGGAAATAATTTGGCAAAGCACATGGAATTAATATACCGTTTATTAGAAAAAAAGTAAACCAGGGGTATAAAGAGAAGCAGACTCGCGGAATTAAAACACTACCGTATGTAATTTTGGTTGATCAGACAACTATTTCGTCAATCTTTCACAAAGTATTCTATTATAAAGAGAGATAAATCCTTATTTGATAAACAATATGAAAACTGTGATTTTTTTAAAAAGAGGGTCCAATTCCCCGAGATTTGTTTAGCCGTAGCCGGTATATTTCGCCTGATCGATTATTTGATGACTAGTGGGCACGTTCTAAAACTGTTGGCAACCATTTTAAAATTGGAAAGTAATCTGGGGTTTCTTTTACCGTCTTCACAATGTGAATCGATATTTTCATGGCCCCCAAGCATTGGTGTAACATAGTGTTCAGCCTGTGTAACTTAGGCCAGCATAGTCCATGTAGCCTATAGTCCACATTTAATTTGAATCTTTTACATATTTAGTGTAGCTAGCTACAGTTCATAAGTTGAAAAGGTGAAGGTATCTGTGTAATAGACTAGTTTGAACAGGTTATGGTATATTGTATAGGGTAAGTAATTATATAATCCGAAGCAGGTGGAATTATTTGTGTGAGGTGATTTGGATGTATGTAGGAGAACGAGTGAAAGATTTGGCCAGAAGAACCAAGATTTCGAGAGAGCCAAGTTGTGCTGCGAGAGAGTGAGCTGATGTGTGTGTAGGCATCAAGATATGGGGCACGCCATATATGTTATGTAGTGCAGGCAAAGACACCCTTGATTTCACGCGGGTCCGGCACAGCAGGCTGGTACATTCGGAGAAGCCTTCCATCATTGCTATGGTCTCTTCTCAATGTCGAATACTGGACAGCTGGGCTCGTGTGCTTGCACCTCGCCTCCAATGTGTCATTCGTCGACGCCTTAATTCGCTTCGTCGCTGAAGTGATTGAGCAATAACTGGTCGACGGCCCTTCCCCGTCGCTGCGAAATTGAGTGACATGCGGGCCGTTCAGTCGTCTCCCTGGTAGACGCCCGCTCCTTCTGTGGTCGACGCTTCAGTAGTGGACTGACGCTCGCCTGGTCGGCACTCGCCTGGTAGACCTGATAACGCTATACGGTCGAGGCCTGTAGCTGTTGTCGTTGTTGTCGCCCATGTCCGCCACGCGAACTTTCAGTCATCAAATGGATTGACGTGCTTCAATTTGTCGCTAGTCGCCAACTGTGCAGCGAGAACGCTGAACTAACTCAAAGCGCACTAAACCTGAGGTGGCTAATTGTTCCGTATCTTTTTTTTTGGTTGATATTAAGTTGAACAAATAAATTAAGACTTTGTACCGTATATAGATGAAATACAGCAGTTTTGGGTTAATTTATAATTTTGGAAAAATGATAACTTGAATTTGTAAATGGTAGGCCATATAACATGTAATTGAAGTTGATAATTTGGTAATGCAAAATTTATAACACTGAAAGTTCTGTTTCGTACAATTAATCATTAAAAATATACAACTACCAGTTTATTTACTCTAATAAGAGCATCAAATTAATTGTATTTAAAGAAAGAGTGCAGTGTCATATTTGTTGTCTGGCAAACAACACTATATTCCGAAACACAACTATCGTTTAACCGGCGTAAATGACAGTACGCGCCAGAGTTGAACATAAATGGCGGACCACGAATGACTTCTATTCTTTGATAAGTTAGGTTTATATAATGTAGTGATTGTCTTTGCAGAGTTGTAGTGAACATACTTGTATATTTATGACATCTTGTTCTCTTTTTTCATTCTGCAGTAGCTGTAAGGTTCATCGTATTGTGATATCAGTGATGCAAGCTTTTAGCAAGAGGCTATCACCGAGTGCCATGATTCTGTGCCGTCCGTCACTTCCAGGTTGTCGCGATGGCGCGATATAAGTTGTTTGTAAGTGTGTTGACTTATCACTTGGTGTTGCCTACAGTATGGAGAGAGACAAGTTTGTTGCCAGGGTGAAAAATTTGGTTTAGAGAGGTCCGTGAGTTGAAAGCGTATGTTGATGAGAGTGTGGCGAGAAGCAAGGGAGGAACGAGCAGAAGCTCGTAACTGCTCAGACACAAGCTAGTCAAGCTGAGAAGGAGGCTTAGGCAGTTAGAAGCCGGAGATAAGTGGCTCACACAATTCGGTTTAGAGCAGCTTAAGAAAGAAAATGGTACAGCAGCCTAACGAAAAGGTCATGGGCCATAGTGTTAAGCACAAAATTCCCGTCCTCCCAGTTTTCCAGGAAGAAAAGGACGAGATAGATAGTTTTATCTGTGCAAGGTTTGAGAGACACGCTTAGTAGTAGTAGGTTGGGAAAAAAATGATTGGGCTGCTCTGTCTGCATTGTTGTCCGGTAAAGGACTTGGACATATTATTATCAAGGCTTACCTGCTGAGCAGGCTAAAGATTACGATGTGGTTAAATCGGCCCTGTTGAAAGGTTATGACCTTACAGAGGAAGGTTATAGGTTGAAAGTTTAGACAGTCTAAAACTCGTTATGGTTGAAACGTATGTGCCAGTTTGCTTCCAGAATTGAAAAATATCTGAAGCGGTGGAGTGAACTTGTCCATACAGTAATGACTGGGAGGGACTGAGGTCTCTTGATAAGTTCAAGAGCAAGTATTTGACACATGCAGTAAGGATTTACTGCATGTTTACAAGGAACGTCAGCCTAAAGAAACTGACAGAGGTGTTACTCTTGCTGATATCAGTAATCGGATGCAACAAATACAGAGCCCGAAAGGATTAGGAGGATAAAGATAGACCAGTCATATAGTGGAAGCCCAGCAGTCCAGTACTAACAGTGCTAATAGAAACAGTTACTAGTTGCTATCCCACAATTACTAACCAAAGTAGTGCTAAATGCCTAAACTAAATAGTAGCTAGTACTAAAACAAATGAACCTGTTAGATATTAAATCAAATCAGTCACAATCTAAGATACCAAAGAAAATGTTTTCAATGTAATCTAAGTTTGGTCATCTTTCTTGAATTGTCGAAGATAAGAGTCGTCGTGAGAAAGGCGCTAGTCTCATCGAGGGCAGTCACCTTGACAGCTCTTCGCAAGATGGAGATCAACCCATAGGACGCAGCCGGAGCGATGCCTGCAGACTCACAGGACATGGGCAGTCAGGAAGCAGCAAGGTCAATTGTGTCCCTTGTGGAGAAGTCACCCATCGTGGAGGAGAAGCTCACGATGATGGAGGTGCAAGTGCAGATTAGCATTCCGGTGGGTAGCTCTTCCAGTGTTGTCAGCGCGCAGCGTGTGGTATTCATTGATATGCCATGCCATCCGCCAGGGTGTAGTGAATGGTGATTGTGCAAGTTCTTCGTGATTCCGGTAGCACAACGTCGGCCGTCTGACGGTGATCTTATTGCCGGACGAACAGATACTGGAGAGGAAAAGACGTGTAGTTCTTATTGATGGGGAGCGGTAAGGAAGTAATCCAGCGCTACATATGATATTTGATAAACGCGTTCCTTATAAGGGTACTGTAGCAGCGCTATGTATGTTATCCAGCCTGTGTATGATCTCATACTGGAAATGTGAATGATGCGCGCCACCAACGAACACGAACCAGAATGCGGATTGGAAGCCGGAAATCTCATCAAAGCCAAATCAGTTCGCAGACTAAGGTCAAAAGAGACAGGGCAGAAAGGACAAAGCCACCGCTCATGTACCTGAACGGCTTGAGAGCATTGTGAGTGTTGATGACCTAATAAGTGCTCAACAGAAGACAGAGTCGTTGTAAACTTCTCGTAACTTGCCGAAGAAGGAGATAGGAAAATAAGTAAGAAGGAAATGTGTCCTTGTTTGGTGTACAAAAAGGAGTGTTGTAAACAACAAGGGAGTACAATGATGCAGCGCCTGGATCAGATGTCATCATGGCAAGTTGTGGTGCCCACAAATTTAGGAATCAAGTCTTGAAGCTGCACACGAGTCTATCTGGAGGACATCTCGGCAATACAAGAGACTGGTGAATAAGATTTGATGCACTTTTCTGCGGCCCGGATGCATGCAATGTGCACGGTATTGTCGGTCGTGTGGACCCTGTCAGCAGGTACTTCGCCGCGAAAGGAAGGGTTTACGAAGGTGCCGTCTCGGGGTCCAACACGCACTATTGAATGAGCCTTCCGACGAGTAGCCGATGGACATGATCGACCGATCGAGCCGGCCACCAGTAAAGTAATCGTTTCATTCTTACCAGTTGTAGATTATCTAACACGTTATCGCTGAAGCGGTCGCCCTTTCGCCGGATTGACACACAGACAGTCGCAGAACATTGTGGACATCTACTCTCACGAGTAGGGATCCACGAGAGGTGTTAACTGACCGAGGAAGCCAGTTTAAACATCAGACTGATGAAGGAAGTCAGTCGTCTACTTTCTATTCGACAGATGACGAACCACACCGTATCATCCTGCTGCCAAATGGCTTGGTCCGACGCTCACCGGTAACTTGAAATCCATGCTTCGCAAGATGTGTGAAGAAGGCCCAAGGACTGGACGGCGGTATATAACCCCCTACTCTTATTGCTTACAGGGAATCGCGGGTGGCAAGAGAAGCGGCTCTCACCCTTTAGAACTTGTTCGGAGAGTAGTTCGAGTCCCCTTGCTATTCTTTCGAGATGTTGGGACAGGAGAAGTGACCAGAAGCCAGGATACCAAGACTCACATATCAGTACTGTGTTGGATACTCAAGGATCGACTTGAGGCAGCGTGTCAAAAATTGGCACGGGAGAATCTAAGCAAAATCGGCCGAGAAGTACAAAAGACAGTACAACCGAAAAAGCTAAGAAGAGGACATTCGAAGTTGGCGATGAAAGTCCTACATCCTCCTTCCCACCGACAAACAATAAATTGTTGATGCATTGGCAGGACCATTTAAGGTAGTTCAACGAGGATCGGGACATTGGACTACAAAATCGACATGACGGAAAAGTGAAAACTTTTCATGCGAATCTTCTGAAGAAGTTTTCAGAGGAAATCGATGTGGAGTCTGATGTCGCATGTGTCCAGTCGTGGATGACAGCAGCACTGGATGAAAAAAAAAACGACGATGTCGAAGATATGATGTTCACCCTACATCAAGGTAGACATCTATCATCTCCCAACTCTGTCTCGCCACAGAAACTCTCATGATGTGCAACATTAGTTCCAACTTAGATGACAGTCACGCGAGATGGTCAACTCTCTCATACACGAGAAGAGTATGAAGACGTCTTAAGTGACATGCCAGGATGACCAACTTGGGTAAACACGACATCAAACTCGTCGACATAAACAACCTATAAAGAGTAAACCTTATCACGTACCCTCATGCGTTTGAGAAGGTGAAAGTGACAAAGGAATTCAGAAGATGATCGATCTTGGTATCGTGGAACCATACCTCGTCACCGATGCTTCACTCGGTTAGTCATTGTTTAAAGAAGGATGGATCGAAAATAGGTTCTGTTGATGATTATCGCAGACTGAATCTAAGTCACCGTTGGCAGACGGGCGAACCAATTCCAGATCAAGAAGACAATTTTTGCCAAGTTGGCAAGAACAAATCTTCTCAAGATAGATATTGGCAAGGGATATTGGAAGTGCCGCTGACACTGACAACGCCAAGATTTGACCGCATTTGTGACGTCCAGATGGATTATTCCAATTCCAAGACTATCCGTTCGGATTAATTAATGCGCAGGCCAAGTTTCAGTGGATTATGAAGAGACTACTTCGTGTTTGGATAATGTTGATAACTTCATAGATGATATTCTTATCCACACAACTACTATTCGAAGGAAACACATTCTCACACTCGACAGGGTATTCGAGAGACTGAGGAAGGCCAACCTTACGGACTAGAACCCACCAAGTGTTTCTTAGGATGCGCGAGTATTGCAATTTCCTTGGTCATTCGTGTAGGACAGGGAGAAGCTTCGCACCGCGTGCACGACAAAGTCAAGGCAGTGCAACAAGCCCCGAGACCAAAGACATAAGAAGCAACTCCCGCTCAATTTCTCGGTTGGTAGGTATTACAGACAGAATTCCATAACTCCAATTTTGGCCGGCGATAGCCGCTCCATTGACGGATTACGAACGAAGAAGGAGAGCCTACGCAAGTCAATGGAGGATGCGAAGAGATAGCTTTCAACCACGTTGAAAACAAAAAGCTCGAGAGAGCCATACTTCATCTCCCAGACTTGACGTCGTCCTTTATCTTGAGAACGGATGCCTCGGAATGTTTGGTGTGGGAGCCATCCTTTTGCAGGAAAGAGATGGAAAAAGTTCCCCATCGAGCAATATGCAAAGTCGGAAACTTCTTCCGCACGAGAGCAACGTACTCAGTCATGGAACGTGAGTTGCTTAGCAGTAGTTTGGGAATACAGAAGTTGAACGTACCTGTTGTTAAGCATTTTCAACTGGAAGACGGATCACCAACCTCTTAAAATGCATCGCTAAGTCAAAAGTAGCAAACGCGAGGCATCCTTGAGATGGGCTCTTGCACTACAGCCATATCAGTTCACAGCATCACGCAATCGGAGCAGCGAAAAATGTTGGTGCCGACTACTCAGTAGGATTCCAGAAATATGATTATGGTGATTGAATAAACCCAGAGGTCCAGGTCGAGTGTATTTTTCGTAATTTTTTTGTATTGGTGTAATAATAATTCATTTCCTTATTTCCCCAGGATTCATCTTTAGGTCGAGAAGAAACGACTGCAGTTCTAATATTTACATCTTTCCCTCACGTTTCTTCACCAGGATAGAGGCCAGTGACTGCAGAGTTAATAATTTTTGTCGTTCCATTTTCTCTATAGGTCGAAACGGACCGTCAGTTCTAAATTTTCTTAATTTCAAAAATTATCAAAAATTTCTGCGAAGGAGGGGGAGATATTCACAAATGTGAATAGATATTTCTAATCCCCCAAGCTTGGTGTACATAGTGTTCAGCCTGTGTAACAGCAGCATAGTCATGTAGCCTATAGTCTAAAAATGTTAATTGAATACGTTTTTACATATTTAGTGTAAATAGCTTACAGTTGCATAGTTTTGAAGCAGGTGAAGGTATTGGTGGTATAATAGTTTGATACAGGTTATGGTATTGTATAAGGGTAAAGGTATTATATAATCCGAACAGGTGAATTATATTATGTGTGATGAGTTGGTGTAGTGGTAGAGAACGAGTGAAAAGATTGGCAGAAGACACCAAGATTTCGAGAGAGCAGGTTGTGCTCGAGAGATGTACTGAGTGTGTGTAGGCATCAAGGATATGGGGGCTAACGCCATATATGCTTATGTAGTGCAGGACAAAACAACGCCTTGATTCACCGGGTCCGGCACAGCAGGCTGGTACATCGGAGAAGCCTTCTCATTGCTTGGTCTCTTCTCATGTGAATAACTGGACGAGCTTGGGCTCGTGGCTTGGACACTCGCCTCCAATGTGTCATTCGTCCGACGCCTTAATTCCTTGGTCGCTGTAAGGTGATTGACATACTGGTCGACGTGCCCTTCCCATCGTCGCCGAAAATTGAGTGACATGCGCCGTGCAGTCGTCTTCCTGGTAGACGCGCCCGCTCCTTCTGTGGTCGACGCTCACGTGTGGAACTGACGCTCGCCCTGGTCGCACCGCCTGGTAGACTGATACGCTATACTGGTCGAGCCTGTATCTGTTGTCGTGTTGTTGTCGCCATTCGCCGACGCGAACTTTCAGTCATAATGGATTGACGTGCTCTCAATGTCGCTAAGTCGCCAACTGTGCAGCGAGAACTGATGAGTCTGAACTCAAAGCCACTAAACCTGAGGTGCAATGTTCCGTATCTTTTTTCATGCAACTCAATTTCGGCGACGAGGGAAGGGCCGTCGACGAGCAGTAAATTGGTCAATCACCTCAGCGACGAAGGAATTAAGGCGTCGACGAATGAACCACATTGGAGCGAGGTGCCAAGCCACAGAGCCCAGCTCGTCCAGTAATTCGACATGAGAAGAGACCCAAGCCAATGATGCGAAGGGGCTTTTCTCCGATGTACCAAGCCTGCTGTGGGCCGGGACCCGGTGAATCCAAGGTGCTTATGCCTGGCACTACCATAACATAT
Organism: Eucidaris tribuloides; assembly: GCA_001188425.1. Taxonomy (NCBI): domain Eukaryota; kingdom Metazoa; phylum Echinodermata; class Echinoidea; order Cidaroida; family Cidaridae; genus Eucidaris; species Eucidaris tribuloides. The sequence continues at coordinate 16,199 of JZLH01S0282766.1, forward strand.
ATGGGCGTGACCCATATCCTTGTGCCTACACCACACATCGCTACTCTCTCGAGCACAACCTGCTCTCTCGAAATCTTGTGTGTCTTCTGGCAAATCTTTCACTCGTCTCTCACTACATATCATCGCAAACTCACCTCACAGCAAAATAATTCTACTGTTCGGATTATATAATACCTTACCCTATACATACCAATAACCTTGTTCAATACCTATCTATACACAATACCTTCACCTGTTCAAACTATGCACTGTAAGCCTAGCTACACTAAATATGTAAAACGTAATTCAAATTTAACCATGTAGACTATAGGCTACATGACTATGCTGCCTAGTTACAACAGCTGAACAAGTATGTAACACCAGCTTGGCGGATGAAATACTATCACATTGTGACAGCGAACCTCAAAACAGGCAATTTTGGTCAAAAAAATTGAGATCATACGATAATAAAACATCCTTCTTGCCCATCATCCGTGATTATATTTAGCATATTCTTGTTACTTTTCAATTTATTGATATAAGTGTTACAAAATTTAATACTTGAGATCAAAACAGTAACCAGCAAAACGGAAACGTGGGCCTGAAAATCGAATTATGAGGCCCGAAATTAAAGGCAGTGGATCTCATTTGGCCAAACATCCCCAGCAGACCGAGGAAAAACATACACGGCGGCATAGCCGCTTAGGCTATTGGATGAAGGGGGCAGTGTGTCGTGAATCTGGAGTCAGTAATTACCTATTCAATAAATGCGAAAAGAGAAACAATAGCCGTTTATTGTGTGTTCTATGGATTTTTTTCCTCCGAGAAAAAAAATCAAAATCAGAGTCTAACGGTGCACTATAATTCCACTAAACGAGCTGATTTCAGTCCTAATAATTTAAAGGATCCCCCAATTGTTATGGCTCATCGATGTTATTTCTTCTAAATTAAAGAGCTAATCCGGGGTCTCTTAACCTCAAAACTAGGCAAATGCGATATAAACACCCTTGTTGCCCATACATCGTAAGATATTTAGGGCATAATACTTGTTACCACGGTCCATTTTATTGAATATTAATAAGTGTTACAAATTAATACTTGAGATCAACATACGCCAGCATAACGACACTTGGGCCAGAACAAATCTATTTTGGGGCATAAATCAAAGAAAATAATATAAATATGGCAATATGTTTAGCAAAATAGTGTAGTTTTAGTTGGCATATGATATAACTTTTTCTGTATATGGCAGCAATATTTTGTGTTCGGTCGTTATAAGTCATCTTCGAAAAGTCAGCATGTTATCCTAAAAAAATGCTCGCGGCAATTATTATAAGCAAGCATTATAGGAAATGTTTCCCACAATACACTACAAACATGGAAGGTGACGGGGTAAAATCTTCGCGGGCGAAATCGCATCAGTGGGGGAGGGGATGGGGACGTGTCGGGAAAAAACAAATTGGAATATTACCCTATCAAATCTATCCCTTCACAGCTAGGAAAAAAATCATCTTACCGGAAGGGGGGGGGGGGATTTCACAAAATCACAAACAAGTCATAAATTTCCACGACTATGAAAACAGGGGAAGGCGAGATGGCTTGCCCCTTCTGCCATCTTGGTGCCGCCTCTGCTTGCAACCAATTGTTTCAGAAAAGAAAAAAGAAAGTGCTGCAACCTATTGTATTGTAGGTTTCAATAGGCGTGGAGTTTTCGAGACAGAGAATCGTTATTAGTGAAGATGGTAAAAACACACACAACAACAACAAGCAACACATAATAATAGATAATAAATAAAATAATAATAATGATAATGATAAAATAATAATAATAATAATAATAAAATAATAATAATGATAATGATCTAATGATAATGTGATAATAATAATAATATAATAATAATAATAATGATAATAAAAGTCCATTCTAATATACCGCATAATACCTTCCGAAGTCAGTCTCTATGGATCTGGATATTATTACCCTGGTTTACTAGGAATAAGTTTTAACCTGCACAAAGATGTGCACATTTCCACTCCTTTGGCATGTATTTGAGGTGCCAGGGAGGCAGCGTCAAGCCCACAACACATAGTTATTAAGTTTATTTATTCTCACTTTAACCAGGTTACTCATTTTACACTCCTGCAACACTGCATTATCCTTCACCCGTCTGCATGTCAATAAAGTTTACTTAACGGAACGCGTATCATCGTTAAAACTAGTACGATTATTGGCACACGTTTTATTTTTTTTTATTATGTTATTTTTCATTTCTTTATTCTCATTAAAAGAAAATAATAAACGCGTGGCTTACAGTGCTGAAATATACCAAAACCTATATACTCATAAAATGAAAACAAATGTCAGAATTGACATTATTTTTCTGCATGATCCATTGGCAGAGCTAAGGGACAAAAACTGAGGAGAATAGCTGTAATCTCTGAATCTCTCCAATAATTTATGTATATATTAGTGAATGTTCAGTGAATGAGGTTAATATTTCAATCCTTTGAACCATCATGGATTGATTTGAAGCAACTAAAATAGTTAAGTTTGATTATCTTATTTGCGACGATAATTATCATCGTAAGATCCATTAACTCAATCATTACAAATACAATATAGTTAATAAGATGTATAGTATATACATATTTGTTTCATAGCGCTTGAAGTATTGGACATTTATGCCTTCAGCAAGGCGGAGCTATAGCAGCCGCCGCCAACACGGGACTTTTCAGAAAATGTCTCGCTCAAAATCGGCAAGTTTTTTATCAAGTTAGGGGAAGATGACTTGTTTGATTGCACCAAAGACTGATTCAAACCGTAAAAAACTAAGTAAAATGATTCGAATTATAGTAAGAGCCTCGGGCTAATTTCTTGATTGGGATATAAGCAACTCGCACACTCTGTTAAGGCCATTTAATTTATTATACATGTTATCTAGAGTAGATAAATAAAACCAGTAAATTTTGTGAACATTCCAGTATGAAGCTGACAACAATTTGTAAATAAACGAGTGATTCTCAGTATTAGCGTCTGATCAGGCAGACAACTCATTCCACAGAAATATGAAACCGAAGAAACGGGTAAGCATAATGAGATTGATTGTTATAATCGGCCCCATTCGAAGAGCGAATGTTTCGAAATACGCGTTGTGTTTGGCATAAGTTTGTGCATAAATGATGCATATATTAATATATAGAATACAAAGAAATCAGTCATATTTACCTATTTTAAAATGTTTTCAAATCAAAAACAGTTTATTTCAAAAGAGTTTGAAAAGTTAACTTAGTTTTTTGAGCATGAACTTATCTCAGACGACGCAAAAACGCATATTTATAAGAGCTGGTTGTTATCATATCGCCATCTCATCTTCTGCCCATAGTTCTAAGGGACACGAAATAAATCAATACACGCAAATCCCTGTCAAGTTCTGACACTTTCTCGCTTTTATTTATGACTTTACGAAATATTTTAGTAAATCACAATGCCACAGCCGTTGGCTTTTATTTATAAGAATAATAAATTTTTTTTATAAGAAATGAAAAACAAACTTATTAACGGCAGTTTGAACATAAATGTACTTACTTATAAGCTTGTAGTCGAATCCCAAAAAACTTTATATGTGGCGAAAATGTAGAGTTTTTAATATTTCATATTGACCTGATCTCTGGAGCGTCTCGCTCATCTAAAAATAATTATTAAAGCCTATAACAAACAAAATACGCAGAAGTTATATGTTTTATGCAAGCCTACTTTATTTCTTCAGAAACTGTTTTGGCAAAGCTTTGTATATTTTGGCGAAATCTTCCTGAAAATGCTACTTTATAAGGCTGGAGCACATAAAATATGTCGAACTCTTAAAAATTGATTGATATGTGAGGCTTTTCGAGCAACGAACGTCGGACAACACAAAAATTGTCGCTACATTTCAGAAACAATTAATTACCACACTGAAATGTAATTTTTACCCTAACATTCTTCGAGTCAGGAGATCCTTTTGGCATGCCTATAAACCCAACATTGTGTAAATACAAACAGCATTTAGACGAATATAAAATCTGTGATCCTTTAAATATAGGCAAGTTGGAAATTCCAGCCTTCAGATGGAAATTATGAAGGACCGTAACGAACTCTGGAATTGAACATTTTTTCTCCGCGAGGAAAAAAAAAATCGCATAGAACGTACACTAAACGGAGGCGCTATTGTTTTCTATCTCGCATTCTTTGCAATAGTATTAATTGATCCTCTGAACTTCCCCAGATTTCACACTCATGCCCTTCATCAAATAGCGCTTAAGGCATGGGTTTATATTCCATCGTCTGCGGGGATGTTTGCAAATGATCCACTGCCTTTAAAACTTAAAGAGGACTCAATAATTCGATTTTCAGGCCCACGTTTTCCGTTTTGCTGGTCTATGTATGATGCTCAAGTATAAATTTTGTAACACTTATGATATCTAAGTAAATTGAAAAGTAATCAAGAATATGCTAATTATATCACGATGATACGGGCAAAAGGATGTTTTTTATTATCGATGTTTCCTGCAATTTTTGACAGGCAAATTGGCCTAAAGTTTTGAGAGTAAAAAGAACCCCAGATTATTCTTAATTCTACAAATGATTCCTAATAGGTTTAGAAACTCCCTGTGTCCCACTAGTCATCAATATCGATCATAACAAAATATATCCGCTACGGTAAACAAAACTCACATTTTTCTTATTTTTTTAGCCAAAATAAGGAAATTCCCGCGGACCTAAATACCACCCCTTTTATTTGCATTGTTGTATCAACAATACTACCATCTCGACGTCTTCAAGACATATGTAATTAAATTGTAGATTCATAAACAAAAAGGCACATTGACATCATAATTGTACGGTTTTGGTAATGAAAATTAGGAAAAAATCTATGATTTTTGTTCCAAAAAGGCGTTTTTTTATGGCCCCAAAACACGCACCAAGCTCCCACACAAAAGAAACTTGTTATCAAACAAATTCATATCATTAGCGTTGAAATCATATCTCTTATGTATATAAATAAATCCCAAAAAAAAAAAAGGAGTTAACAAGTAATAAATGGCAGGCAAAGAATAATCTAAATATTCTTTCCAGATATTGGGCAAAAATGTAGTTTTTAATTGAATTTCGACTCAATTTTTGACCTACAAAATTGCATTTTATTGTGGAAAATACTTCTCGGATTATATTGTTTTTGTGTTAAATACTTACTAAACACACTAGCCCTCGGACGAACGTTTAGAAAACGGTGTCTACAAGTTTTTTTAAATTACTAATCTATATAACAAAGCCATCAAACATCAGGGGGTTGTGGTCCGCATCCCAGAGCCACCTCCTTTTAACTGAAAAAATCACCAAATTTCTTCATTTTTTTTGTTAGCGAAAATGGACTTTTCCGCGCAAAAACACCCATTTAGTTACATTGGCTTACAAATAACAAATACGACATCAGGAGTTTTCAGACAATGTAAGAAATACAGATCCATACAAAAAGATGGCACTCATCAATCAAATTATATAATAGTCAGTTTTGGCATAAGAATAGAAAAATCATATATTTTTGTCCTCCAAAAAATAGCGTTTTTTTTGGATTCAAAAAAGCACACCCTGGCCACCAAATTTTTGAGCCACAACCCATCATTATTCGTAATCCCACTATATTATCCTTATCGAATAAAAACTGAGTTGGTTTTGTTTCTACGAGTGGGGAGGGGTTACCCGATAACTGAGCGCACTTTTTAAGGTTGGCCGCTACACTAGTAGGTTTCCTGTTTGTTTCTTGATGTGTCGGGTGAA
>JZLH01S0282781.1:15122-25122 GCA_001188425.1 Eucidaris tribuloides
ATGTGTATTATTTGGTGCAGATCTGCGACTTTGGCAACTTAAGGTTAGTGACATGATTGGGAACACGTGAAAATGCGTCAAGAACCAAATGGGTTGAAATATACATCAACTATACACCAGCTGGAAGGAATTGTCTCAAATTTGTAATAAGGAGAATCAAGCATGAACACTAATTCTCTTTGGGGCACGATGAAAATGGGACCTATAGACAGCCACACAGCAGGTTTACCTGCCACGAGGGATATTGACATTAGTTATTTTAGAATGAGTCAAAATTTGACTACAAGATTCTCACACCAGAATCCTGCCATAGTTTACTTGATTCTAGAATAGTTTCACATTAAGTTCAGGACTACCCCCAATCATGTCATTTACCTTTAATACATAGTACTTCTAGTTCTTGAAGCCAACAAGTCAATATGAAATCTGTGCAGCTCTGTGCTGTAGATCAAGCCATCCACAAATCCTCATCATTAATTCATCTTCTTCCTCATCTTCTCCATCCACAGGTCTCCTACTTTGAAATCTACATGGACAGAATTCGAGATTTATTGGATGGTGAGTCACACGCACATTTTGAATATTGGATGAAGCGAGGGAAGTGATGTAAGGCCAGGAATGTCAATATTTTTTCAAATGAAGATTAATAAACGACTTTTATTCACGTTTTTGAATGAGCGAGTGTGATCGAGTGACTTTGTAGCCATCATTTGCAAACTGAAGTGTTGCTTGAATGGCTGTGGTTGTTGATGTGTAGGTTATTGGTGTTGAACATGAATCATGAATTAGTGTATTAATAGCCAATGCATAGAAAACTACATTCAACTATTCAACTACATGTGAATTAATAAAGATATTTTTTCTCTCAATGTTTGATACTCATGTGAAAGGAAGCAGCTTGAGGTTATATTATGCAAATGTGCAGGGGCAGGACAGGGGCTTGTATTATAAGGGATGACCCAGAAACACGGAATCGTACATTACATTGGATAGTTATTGTCTCGCCAGCGTAGCGGAGCGAGACATAGGTATCACTATTTCTGGCGTCGGCGTCGTCAACAATTGTGTTGTACACCCAATAACTTTCTATAGCTTCGAGGTAGGATCACCAAATTCATACCAGAGGTCCATCTGTTAAAGGCACAGGTCAAGTTCGAATATGAGTCGAATTTGAATAAGGTCAAAGGTCAAAGGTCAATGAACTTTCCATGACTGGCACTGTGTTATGTTGTACACACAATAACTTTCTATACCTTCGAGGTAGGATTGCCAAATTCATACAAGAGGTCCATCTCTTGAAGGTGCAGGTCAAGTTCGAATGTGATTGGAATTTGATTAAGGTTAAAGGTCAAAGGTCAATGAACTTTCCATGACTGGCACTGTACTGTGTTGTACACACAATAACTTTCTATAGCTTCGAGGTGGGATCACCAAATTCATACCAGAGGTCCATCTTGCTGGAAGGCGCAGATCAAGCTCGAATATGAGTCGAATTTGGATAAGGTCAAAGGTCAATGAACATTCCATGACTGCCTGTGTAGCGGAGCGAGACATAGGTATCACTATTTCCGGCGTAGGCGTCGGTGTAGGCGTTGGCGTAGGCGTCGTCAACAATTGTGTTGTACACACAATAACTTTCTATAGCTTCGAGGTAGGATTGCCAAAGTCATACAAGAGGTCCATTTCTTAAAGTTGCTGGTCAAGTTCGAATGTGAGTTGAATTTGAATAAGGTCAAAGGTCAGAGGTCAATGAACTTTCCATGACTGGCACTGTGCTATGTTGTACACACAATAACTTTTTATACCTTCGAGGTAGGATTGCCAAATTCATACAAGAGGTCCATCTCTTGAAGGTTCGGGTCAAGTTCGAATGTGAGTTGAATTTGATTAAGGTCAAAGGTCAAAGGTCAATGAACTTTCCATGACTGGCACTGTGCTATGTTGTACACCTTATAACTTCTATAGCTTTGACGTGGAATCACCAAATTCAGTTTTGACATGCAGTCTCTTCCTGACTGCGATATGCAGGCGAGAAAACGCTTGGCGTTTGCCTTGTTCTTTCTTTCTTTCTGCCTCTTTCCCATATCTCTTTCTTTCTCTTCTCCTTTTCTTTACTTCATCCTGTCTTTTCCTCTTTTCCTGCTTATTTTTTCTATCTTTATCTCTCTGTTTTCTCTTCTTCCCTTTTTCATTAAATTCATTTGTCCTTCCTTCTTTGTATCTTTTTCTATTTTTCATTCATTCTTAATGTATTATTTTTTCCTTATGTTTTATCTTTCTTCCTTTTCCTTACTTTGGTCTACCTTTCATTCATTCTCTCTCTTTTCTTGTTTTATTTCTTTTTTTTGCAATCTTTCATTTTTCTTTTTTTCTTTCATTCTAGCCTTTTCCCTTTCTTACTTGTTTTATTTGTCTTTTTGTTCATTTACTCTTTTATATTTGTCATTCTACGTGTATCACATGTCTTCCTTCCTTTCTCTTTTTCTTCATTTTATCCTTTCTTTTTCTCTTTTCTTGTTTTTTGTTTCTATTTCTTTCTCTTCTTCATTCTTTTTTTCTTTCCTTCCTTCGTATCTTTCTTCGTTCTCTTCTTTCATTCGTGATGTCTTGTTTCCTTCTTTTCTTTTCCTGCTATCTTGATGTCAATCTTCTTTTTCTGTTTTTCTTTTGTTTTCAGTCTTCTTTCTTTTTATTATTTCCTATTATTTTTTTCTTTCTTTCTTTGACTCTCTATTCTTCCAATCTCTCTGTTTTTCTCTTATTCCGCCTTTCTTTGTTACTTTTTCTTCCGTTACATTTTCTATGTTTTAATGTTCATTCCATACTTCTTCTTTGGTTTTCTACCATATCTACCTCCATGTTCAATTTTAAGAGGAATGACCAGAATATATTGCGTCAGATAATCCACCATTGCCTGTCCTTTAATGTGTAAAAGATCTGTGCTAAAACTATGTTTGAACGCACTCTGCATGTTTGAACGCTTCTATATACAGTGTGTCTCAAAATAATTGTGCAAGTCAAAAGCGCCCTCTTTGGTATTGATAAGAACATTTATGTGACGTCATGCTTACATCACCATTAAAGGCATAGTCTTAGCTTTCAAATGCTGTTTGTTCTGTTCAGTTTGCTTGTTTTAATCCTGAGATATGTTTAGTTTAACACGGAAAGGTAAAATCACAAATGTGCCACTTTTACTACAGCCAATAATAGCATCAGGCCCTCTTCCCGTAAAAGTGACACAGTTGTGATTCCACCGTTTTGTTTTTTACAAGATATCTCGAGATCAAAACAAGCAAATTGAACAAAACAAACAGCATTTTAAAGCTAAGACATTGTCCTCAATGTTGACGTAAACATGTGTCACAGCAATATTTTCTAACTGTCAAAGAGGGCACTTTTCACTTGAGCAATTTTTTAAGACGTGTTGCAGCATGTCTCAAAAAATTCTGCAAGTAAAAAGTGCCCTCTTCGGCAATTAGACAATGTACTGGTGACACGATGCTTACATCAACGTCAAGAGGAAAGTCTAAGCTTTCAAATGCCATTTGTTTTGTTCAATTTGCTTGTTTTAATCTCGAGATATAATGTAAACAACAGCAGGGTGGAATCACGGATTTTAGTAAAAGTGGCACAATTGCAATTTTACCCTTTCTTATTTAGATTAACATATCTCTAGATTAAGACAAGCAAATTGAACCAAACTAACGGTATTTCAAAGCTTAGACTATGCTCTTGACGATGATGTTAACATTATGTCACGAGAGTATTTTCTAATTGCCAAAGAGGGCGGTTTTCACTTGCACAGTTCTTTTTTAGACACACTGTACATGCCGCAAAATTGTACATGCTTAAAGATTTTTATGTAAAATCATATTTAGTTGCTGGTCTCCGGCTGGTCTCGGCCAAAAATTCTGAGACCAGAAGGTTCGAGACCAAGACCAAAACCAAGACCAGAGGGTTCGAGACCGAGACCAAGAAAGAGCATGCTGGTCTCGAAACCGGTCTCGAGACCTCCAACACTGTATATTTTATATTAGTAAACTACTCCTACTACCACTGCTGATACTACTACTACTACTTTACTACTACTACTACTACTACTACTGCTACTACTACTACTATACTACTACACTAAATTAATACTATTACTACTACTTCTACTACTAGTACTACTACTACTACTGATTATAATTACAATATGAAAACAAAGGAAAAACTACTTGTAGCAATTTATAATCAACGAAATCATCCGAGAAAAATTTGTCCAGTTAGTTTCCCCTTAATTGTATGAAAATGCCAGCTAATACACTTGTTATATACATGCAACAATAACAAAAGTAATCATAAAAACGGGATTAGAACCTGATGTGCACCATATTGCATTGCCCCCTCCCCCAACACACAATCACACAATACACACACACACACACACACACACACACACACACACACACACACACACACACACACACACACACACACACACACCATACACACTTGAAATGTATAGTTACATTATTTTTCACATGTACATTTCAGATCAAACAGAACGCTGATTAAACAGTCCGTAAGTTAGAAGAAGGAGAAGAAGAAGAAGAAGAAGAAGAAGAAGAATAGTTATAATAATAATGCTGATGCTGATGATAAAGAATAATAACAATAATACAAAACAAAGGAAAATCTACATGTAGAAGTCCAGTTGTTTCACTGTTTCAAAATGATTCTAGAAGATATATTATATATTAGTTCTACTACTCCTACTACCACTGCTGCTAGACAGTCTACGCAATGTACATCCACGTACATGACGTAAGTTACAAAAAAAAACACGTCATGCATTGTCAACAAAAATGACCTTACAAAATACCGCTAGCAGTGTAATCATCTAAAATAAACAGAGATCTAGACCCTAATCATAAAAGAATAACGGTGACGAAATGTCATCTTCCTCTTCCATGATAGTGAGTGAGCAAATTACAAGCAATTCGGAATGGCAAATAAATCAAGGCAAGCATTCGACTCAAGAGATGTATAGTAGCTCAGCTGCATGTACGGTGCGGACTTTTGCATCGCGCGCCCAGCTGATAATGTAAACAAACGTAGACTTTGCATCCAGTAGGTTCGTTGCAATTTAATCGAGAAAATCCTTCGCCAGGGTGTAAAACGGAAACGTGCGGTCCGGCCAAAGCCCACACACATTCCCAAGCCAGAGTGACATCACGCTAGACTCACAATATTCATGTAGGTTGCAAAAGATATTGAGTGTCACATTAGAACTATAGAGCTGTTATTAGTTGTAATGACTGTGCCGTAGAGGTCGGGGTTCTTTATTATTATCAGGAGGATTTCGCAATCCAGAGACTAGTTTGGACCGGTACGGTGGGCAGACGCTGTATGGGGGAAGGCATGGCGGACGAGAGTATGGAGAAAGCAAATCATTAAACAGATAATCATGTTTACGGCGGACATGGAGGAAGGGGTGAGCAACGGTTTCGTGGCTGGTGAACTCGAGATCGAACAGTGATATAGTTGCGTATCTCGGCATGTATGGCGTATCAACGACACTTACGAACAGTGGTGTTTGTCTGCGGCGACGGTGATAACGGACGGGGTCGTCATGGTGGTATCGCAGCGACGACGTGTGTTGATGGCGGGATTGACGGACAGTTGTACAATATTCTACATGATACATGTGTCGCGCTTCCGCGGGTATAAGTTGCAGTGGCGCTTCGGTGTTCGACGCCTGAGGTTCCGGCGAGCGGAACGACATTTTACTAGAGGATCGGAACTGTGTCAATGACTTTGTAATATGATCACTGATTATTCCGTTGATGTTTGAGATCTTTGATTAACTTAATTCATGCCATGGGAATACATGGTAGATGTTGTTGTTATAATCAATCAATCACTTATAATAAACGTAATCAATTGCAACTTTAACCAAGTTGAAGGTTTCCTGAAAGTCTTTTCTTTAGTTAGTACAATCATCTCTGATTGAACATATATTCTGGATCGCACGTGACATTGAGCAATGAGGTTTTTTTTTTATTCCTTTTGAAAAGGCCGAAGGTATGTGGTTTGAATTATGTCAGGTGAAAGTGCATTCCAAAGACAAGGACCAGTACGATACAGAATTGATCGTTTACATCGGGACGAGTGTTTCCAAAGGTGAATTTTGTTTGAGTTCTGAATACTGTAACTATGAATTTCATTGAAGGATTCTGGTAATAAATTGTTAACAAAACGAAACATTAAATGATGCAGTTTCTAATTTGTTAAGTCAAAAATATTTAGCGAATTATATTTGACAATATAGGTTTGAAATGTGCTCTGCTGTTAGCGTTTGTACAGATTCGCAAAAATCTTTTTGCAATACATGAATATGATTTAAATGAGATTTGTGCGTATTTGCCCACACAAGATTACAATATGATATATGAGAAACAAGACTTCTGTACAAAATTAGCAATTTTCAGGTAATATACATTTCAATTTGCCAATGATACCAATATTTCTGTTGATTTTGGCAGACACGGTCTTAATGTGACTTTTCCAACTAAGATTTTGGTTGATAGTTACGCCAAAAAAGTTTATGCACGACTGGATCTGAAATAAATCAGCGTGAACGAAATATGAGGGTTTTTTTTTCTATTTCGGATCCAAGTCAGTCAGTCGTACGATGGAAAATCGTGTAGTGTGCGGTGGCCTTTCCTCTAACTGACTAACGTAAAGCATTAGCATTCGTATTCGCACCGTGAGGCTAGCGCTAAACGGAAAAAACATCAAATTTATGTATGAAACAAGTACCACTCATTGTACGATACGAAGGCTGTGATCCAGAGATATGTCTCCTCCCAAGGGGCCTTCTCACTGTTCACTCCATTTGGTATGTAATGATATTTCGGGGATTTTCAAAGGTTTCTTGGCAGGTTTCGGTGTCTTCTGTTCCGGCGATTCGCATGTCATTATGGGATATCAGGTCGAGCGCGCATGCTCAGACAGAAGCGGCGTCACGAGCTGGACGAAAGCAATTCGTCAAGCTAAGCAATATTTGTGGTACGGAGTGCAGGACGAAGTGTCTGTAGATGGCATGACGAATATTGTTATACGAAATAATATTCGTTATGCCATCTACAGAAAATTGGGTTCAATTCGTACAGCATGTCAAAAATAGAAGGACGAAGTAAATTCGCCAGCGGGACGAATTAAATCTCGTCGTACTCAAGAGCACGACGAGATTTTGTTTACAGTGTGTGTAATCGTTCAATTTAGCTGAATGAACAGTTTTTTTCATGTTGTACATTTCTGATTTCCTATTATTTATAGTACAAAGTGGCTACATAACTTTGACAAAAGGCTTATTAGATGAATGAGATGTGCAGATCATCATGATCTCAGTATGAATGCAGTCTGGTAAACAGAAGACATGAACATGTGCAATATCATGTCAATGCCGAGTAAGGGTTATTTGGAGTTTAATTTTTCATTTACTACATAATCATTAATAAACATATTGAAACGCAAAATTGCATTTATTTTTTGTTTTATCATTGATTTTGGAATTCAGTTTTTATGAGTTCCTATAAGCAACGATACCACCAATTCAGTTGTTGTTATGACCAATACACAAAAGTGGGACAAACGTGATTTTGCATGACTATTGATTTATAAAAGTAAATTAAATGGGATTAGATTTATCATAACGAAAATGTATTCTGCTTTAATGTGATACCAAACACAAACACCTTTTGATAAAATTACATACCTTAAATATTTTTATTCCGATTGGACCATTCGTTTTGAAACACACTGTATACGGTTACATTTGGGTTAATCTCGGCATGTGAAGATAGAATTCTGCCAAATTTTCAAGCTCGCGAAAAAACAAGGGTGAAGTTTAATTCAAGAAATTCATGCTTATGAATCACTTCTGGTAAAATCACTTATTTTTTAACAAGAAGAACACTACTCGTGAGTGCCTGTATCATGTGGATAGATAAGTTTGGAAGTAAATATAATATGTACTGCTGTTTTTAAATTCAAACGATTTTCACTCACCATGAGCCAAGCAAGTTACTCCAGCGTCCGCATTATGGCCACAATTATGCACCCTATACCCAGCATGTACACAGTCAGCGATGTTGGTTTCAGTCCCGGTACACCCAACATTGTCCAAGATGATATTCCCAGTGCCTTGCCCAAAGGCAGCACAACAGTGAGAACTCGCAGCTCCTGGATAGCCCAGCATCCTACATACAACCTTAGCCTCTGGAATACCCCACAAATCATCACAGATAGTTCCCCAAGCACCTTGGTAGTAAACCTCTACTCGGCCTTCACTCTCGTTCATCCCCCCGACCAGACGAACTTCGAGATCTGCATCGTGCACGGAAACATTTGTTAAATATATTACGATACGAGGTAAAGTAAGTGACTTTCATCTAAAGCCATGGTATTTCTTCAATTAACCCTAAATGTGCCCCGATCCCAATCCACATTGTGCCATCCTCAATCCCCCAGTGCCCGGGTTATTTGGGGATGTACAATAGATATGCAAATTTGCTTGTGAACATGATATCGATAGAACATGGCATCAGCACACCATTAAAAGTGTGATAATATGACATCGGCAATTAGATGATGGAAAACGATAATTAATATAGGGTAGTCACAAATCAAAGCGGCGACCGACCGATTTATAGCCTGCTCGCGGGAGCCGCTGGAATTTAGGCACCTTCCCCAACCATTTTTGGAGAGGTTGAGCAGGCTGAAAAGCTGCTGCGATGCCCAGACGGTGGTCTGTCGATTGCTTGTCGGTCGCCGTTCTGTGTTTGGTAAAAAATTGGGAAAATTGAAGAAGCTTCTCCGCGGGGCGACCGGCCAGTGACCGACAGGAAAATTAATGATTCCCGGGTAGTCCTCCACCGACCATCGGGCGATTCGGCGGTCTCCCACCGACCATCGGTCGATTTTTAAGAAATCGCCCGGTGGCTCGCCGGTGATCTGCAGGGCATCTGCAGGTATATAAGTGCGTCCTGGCGGCGGACCACTGGGCTCCTCCGGAAATTATTTCACAGACAACCAGGTTATAGTCATGTGGCTGCCCCACCGGTCATCAACAATACAACCCTTTTTGTCCCATGCCCATTGGATTTTTCATGTGCTTTTGGCAGTTTGATTTAATGAAAACTGTAAAAAAAAATGCATGTGGACTTTTTGAAAACTTTGTACAAAAAATATAGCTGTTGTCTCTTGTGGAGCGCGCCGATGAGAGCACTAGCGCGGTGGCTGGGCGGACGCTGAGCATGTGCCATCTGGATGCCGACCAATTTTGAATTCACCCGCCCACTGACCAACCGATCTCCCAGCGGCAAGCGTTCGGCGATTTGGTGGCGACCGCTTGGCAACTTTTGATTTAGCGGCTTTGATTTTGACCTGAAACGTTCGACGCCGACCGCTCGATTAGATCGGTGCCCTGGCGGCGTCTGCACAAGCACTAGGCGTATTTTGAGCGGCGAGTGAAATCTAGCAAACGCCGCTAAAATTTAACTGCGCGCTAAAACTTCAGCGGCGACCAACCAATGCGCTAAAATCAACGGTGCCTGGATGACTGCCGCTCGGTAACCCGGCGAAATTGGCTAAAAACTAGCCACCTGGTCGCCGAACAGGCCAATTTTTGGATTTGTGATCGTGGCATTAAACAAGGTGTCAGATATCAAGTAATTTACTTAAGGAAGAAGGTTTGATTCAAAATCTTCAAACGGAAATTAACAGTTTGAATTCAATCAACGTAAATTGAAATGAATTTTACAGACTAATATTGTAATTGACTAATCGAAACATTTTTACACAAGCTTTAATTCGTAGACAGTTGTTTGTATCTGGTGTCTAAAGTAAATCATTTTCTTAGATATAGGCTATTGTGTCATAATGTGCATAAACCATCTCCATAGCTCCATCGCAGATGCAGATTAATAGCTCTATAACGGGAGGTAGGTCA
>JZLH01S0282781.1:30122-50362 GCA_001188425.1 Eucidaris tribuloides
GAAACGAGTGCCATGAAATTATTCAAAGCTGAACAAGGACTGCTTAGCATAGAATGGAATCAATTCATTGCATATTTAATAAGTGAGACAAATGGATTTGCTGTGATTGCAACCATGGAGATGTTGATTATTTTGAGGAAACATATACAAATAGCATTTTAGAATATACAGATGATCACAACTTATTTCTATGAGACCAAGAGTCACCTACTAAGTAATAATTGTGTGAAACTTATGTAGGCATTAGAAACTGGATGATAATCAATATAGTAAAGTATAATACATAGTAAAGCTGAAGCCTGGATATGATATGGTTGAGCCTCAATAAAAAAATACCACCTGTCTGTTAAGATATAGATGTTTCCTATCTAGTCTTGCAAATGTTTATTTTGGGTCAATATTGAATATATTCTCATCCAGCAGAGGATATCACAAATTAATTTGTCTCCCACATTTCTTTAAATTACAAGAAAGTCATTTTTTTTTTTGCTTTTATGATCAATGTGTTACTCATAACTGGAACAGAATTTAAAGTAGTCCCACAACAATCTAATTTCAACCCAGCGTAGGAAATACACAGGGGCTGAGGCAATTTAGCCCCCTAAAATCAAAAAATTGCCCTCAACTGTGTATCCTCATAGGGTTCAATGTATAACATAATGGCAATGCATCACTAAATCAGGCTTGAAAGTAGCCCCCTAAAATAAAATTGTGTTTCCTACTATTCATTTTTTAAAGCATTCCTGTTAATGGTTTGTATTTCAAAAAGTTTGATTACAGTTTCATTTCTGTTATAGATTTGTTTGATCTTTAGATAACATGCCTAAATCTGCTACTATATTCTCATACAGATTATGTCTAGTAAAAATTGTACTGTTACAATGAACAGACTTGGTTTAGTTGGCTTTGTTTAATATTTCTGAAGTTTTACTTTACATGACATTTGTTAAATGTAACTTTTTAAAGAAATTAATTTTGTGAAATTAATGTGTTTGCATTACTGCAGGTATACTGTATGCCCCTAGACTAGTGAATGATCAAATTAATTTTGAACATCTTGGGGTTAGGCAGATAGTCATAATTGTACTGAAACTGCAAATCATCAATCTTAATTTTTGGTTTGAAAATAGAACCCATGGACCATACACTAATGGGGGGGGGGACTTTTAATTTAATCAGGGTGTTCTCTGTTAAACTTCACTTTTAATTTTTAAATCTGGGCACCATTATATTGTGATTGTTGTTCGCTAGCAAGCAACTATCTTTCAGTAAATTATCGGTACATAGAATCATAGTCATACTACACGTAGATCTAGTATTCCTGTCCGATCCAGTGACCTGCCTTCTAATTCTATTCCTTTGATTTTGTGAGTGACGAGTATAACAACCATAGTTCTGAAGACCTGTCCTTGCTTTTATTTCATAAAACAGTTACCCTGTTTCTCATCAGGTTTCTACTGAAACAGTAGGCCTACAGCTCCTAGTCCACACATAGTTCCCTGCAGGAGACACGATCTGCCAACATGACGAATTTGAGCTTCAGGACGGTAATCTGACATAGTCAACTTACGACTAGTCTATCATCAACACTACACTACAGCAACACAATTCAACAATTCTGGATTTTAGCCGCAGTCTATTTTACTTTAAGTTGCTAACTTTACTCATGTCATGAGGAGCTACTGTCAGCAATACTGCATGTTATGCTTGAGCTGTTCAGTTTAGTTGGATTATCAAGTACCCTCCCTACTCAAAAGTATTGCAACATACACTATAACGCATGCATTTTGAGTTAAAGGGGTATTTCTATAATGACGTCCTAATGTGGTTTATAATTGGAAAATAACAAATTATTTGAAAAGAAATCAATGAACAATTGTTTTTCCTTGCTTCTCCAAGGCGGAGAGATTATCAAATGCAGGCGCACCCACGGCAGAGGGGCTGGAACATAAAATTGAACCAACCCTTTCTCGCCTCCTTGTAGAGGTGGGGTGTTAATTCACATTAGCATCGTAATTCGGTTTCATATTTCCTGTGAAACGGTTTTGATGGCTTGGAAAGACATCCAACAAACCATATTGAAAACTTACGCGCATCTGCTCCGTACGGAGCTGCGAATCCCGTTTAACACGGGAAATGAACATCAAAAACAGCGCTTTTTGATGTTCCGGCCGTGATTGCTTAAAATGGGGAATGTTTCTCAAAAATCTTCGGATGGTTTTTGAAATTTTAAAATATTTTGCTTAAGATGATACCAAATTCACTATTATTATATTAGAGGAAACGGTAGTAATATTGAGTTTAAAATTTCCCCTTTCTCAGATTTTCAATGGGGATTGTGTCATTTTCCCCATTTTGGGGGGTGGTTGACACACTCAATGGCCTGTCAAATATTACTGGAGCGTTATATAAACAATCTTCGGACGGTTTCTGAAACTAGACATTTTCAGCATTAAGTACATGTACCAATGATATTTATTCGTCGAGGGGAAATGGTAGTAATTTAAACATGAAATTAGGCATAGTTTTCTCATAAGTTCGGGTTCGGTAACCCTATGACGCGTGCATGCACTCAGCGCGTGAATGCGACGCGCGCCATTGGCCAAATGGGCGCGTCTGGCGAGACAACACGTGCAGCCGGCTAATCAGTATGCGTGAATTTCTACCCCCATAATTACGCTGAAATTGCCATCTTGTCAGCAGTACACGCCAATATTTTTGCTTAAAACTTGACCGGAATACGTTTAATAATGGAATCAAAGGTCACTACTTGAAAAGAGGATATATTTCCCTTCAGTTTAGTGTAAAAATTGTGGAGAGGTAAATGATTTTACATTGATAATAAACCCTTTGAAAAGTTGTTAAGGATTTTTTTTTTGGTTATTTTCGAGGGATTATTTCATCATTCCTTTCACAAAAAAATTCCAAAGATTGACATTGGATTGAATTTTTGAATTTTCTTCCTTCAAAATGATACATCGTTCGTTTATAAAGCCCAAGGTAAATTGAAAATATAATTGATTGAATATGCTTTACACGGCGCGTATAGCTCACGCTGAGTGACTGACTGTCTCGGCTCGTGTAAGACCAAATACGTGTTCAGGAGCTAAACTTTTCAATACGAAAATGCCAATGTTTTCCTCTGACACGGTCTCAGAAAGAAGACACTACGCCGCAAAGACGAAAGCGCCTCCTATCTTCATAAGATAGTGATAAGGGGAATACGCCCCATATTTATAAAAAAAAAGGGGGCCCCTCAAGTTGTAATTTCTTATTCTTTCTCAATTCTAAAGGCGGTTTATTATTGGAAACATCCTAAAATTTGTTGTAATGCGATTTTTTTGTACATTTGATGTAATAATGTGGCGAGAAGGCCATCATCTTTATATTAGTAGCCTTATCCTCCCTATCACTATCTTATGAAGATAGGAAGCGCTTCCATCTTTGGGGCGTGGTGTCTTCTTTCTGAGACCGCGTCAGAGAAACACATTGACATTTTTCGTTTCTGTAAGTCTTTCCAAGCCGTTAAAATCGTTTCACGGGAAATATGACACCGAATAAAGATGCTAGAGGGAATTCATCCCCTACCCCTACAGGGAGGCGAAAAAAATGTTAGATTTAATGTTCCAGCCCCTCTGCCGTGGGTGCACCTCCATTTGATAATTTCTCCGCCTTGGAGAAGGAAGGAAACAGACTGTCCATTGATATCTTTTCAAATGATTTTTTTTATTTTGTAATCATAAACTTCATTAGGACGTCATTATAAAAAGACCCCTTCAACTCAAAATACATGTATTATAGTGTATGTTGCAATACTTTTGAGTAGGGAGGGTAGACAAGAAGTGGCAAGGCCCGGACGGTCCGGACCCAGCGCAGCCGTTCAATTCGGCCGGCACGGATCGTATCGTGTGTATGGTCTAAAGGCCACCGCACACTACACGACTATTGTCGTACGACTACACCGACTTGGATCCGAAATAAAAAAACAAAGCTTATATTTCGTACACGTTGATTTATTTCCGCCACCGCACACTACGTGATTTTCCGTCGCACGACTTACCGATTTGCATCTGAAATAAATCCCGGAAGAAAATCAGCGTGTACGAAACCCGGGTACGAAATATAAGCTTTTTTTTATTTCGGATCCAAGTCGGTGAGTCGTGCGACGGAAAATCGTATAGTGTGCAGTG
Organism: Eucidaris tribuloides; assembly: GCA_001188425.1. Taxonomy (NCBI): domain Eukaryota; kingdom Metazoa; phylum Echinodermata; class Echinoidea; order Cidaroida; family Cidaridae; genus Eucidaris; species Eucidaris tribuloides. The sequence goes on from JZLH01S0282781.1 coordinate 34,313, forward strand.
GCCTTAACGTTACTGAATTACAGCGACTTGTTAATTAGATCTAACGTTAAGTTTATTTGACTAGTGTAACTGTTGTTACTGTTAGTCCGTTGTCGTAAGCGAGCGTTACTACTAACTACTAGACCCCGGCGTCAAACCAGAGTTAATCTAACTGCGATTTAATAAGGCTGAAATATAACAGTCTTAATATAAACACATACCAATTTGCCGTCCACAGTAAATTCCATACATGTATTTCCGTCCGTTGTGTCAGTGACTCGATATTGATACTAGCCCACTTTGTTATTTACATTGTATGCTCCGTCGTCACACGTCGGCGGCTGCATGCACCGGATGCGGCGCGCCCGGCCCAGTAAGGATCACCCTGCTGGCCGCGCCGCGCTCGCGGGGGCACAACAGGCGTGCGTGGATGTCAGCGACGGCCTCGGCTGTGATCGGTGCGCGCTAACACATTCAACAGCACACGCAGCAAAGCGTCAGCGATTTCTTTAAAACTGAATTTCACAAAATCTACCGGTGGGTCTTGGGAAAAACTTCTCACAGATGTAAGGAAAATATCAAATTTTATAGTAATAATAGCAACCACATCTGTAGTTTTTGGTAACTCGGGAAATGTTTTATCAAACAACATCTTCAAAAAAGATTAAAATTTTCATAATTGTGTCAGTGATGTTGCGTAAAATTGTGTGAAATTGATAACTGAAGTGGAAATTTCAAATTTTCTATGATGTAGCGAGGGAGAAAAATGTTTTTTTTAAGGTGAAGATTCGACTTTTACGTACAGAGTGATTGTCAGTCGAGTGTGGCATAATTGAATGTATGATGCTGCTATCCTACCAAATGCCAATTTTATGTTTACTTATTCGCGCGACTTTGTACCGCATAGGCTCTCCGCAAATGATCGCTTGGGGCGCCTGACTTTTTGTTCGCTTGAAACAGCGGTGATAACACATAAAACAATATAAGATACACAACATAATAACAATGAATATTTTTAATCTCCATTCCAATTTAGTTAAGCAATTAATCGGCGATATAAATACATACAGATGACAGAAATATTTGAATTGATACTTACGTAATAATGAAATAATAATAATAAGGTAATACAGAGTACATCTATTTGCATGCACATCGACTTATATAATTAAACAAAATAAATATCAAACAAAAAGCGTGTTTATTTATCATTCGTGCTTTAAATTGATGACAAACTAAAACAAAGTGAAAATATGGAGGAACCTGATAAAAAGTAGAACTTGTAATTTACAGGTCCCAAAGTTCATAGCCAAGAATTAGAAATCGATGCAAATTCTTTGTCCCCCCCCCCCCAAAAAAAAATAATAATAATAAATGAATATCAAGATCGTTCTATTTACCTTTGAATTCGTGTATGTGTGTTACTGTGGTTATGTTTTCTACGCGCGCGCGCGCGCGCGCGCGTGTGTGTGTGTGTGTGTGTGTGTGTGTGTGTGTGTGTTGTGTGCATGGGGCATACATAAAACTCCAAATAAAAAGAAGTGTGTCACCTGGTCCTTGACAAATAACTCCTGCATCGTTGCCATGGCTACAGTTGTGGATCCCGTAACCACGATGTGAGCAGTGGGCAATATTCGTTTCTGTTCCATCACAGTCAACATCATCTAATATGATGTCCCCGGTACCTTGTCCAAATTCTGCGCAGCACGAGGAATTCGCTGCCCCATCGTATCCAAGCATCCCACAGACGACATTGGCATCGCTCTCGTCCCATGAATCATCACAAACTGTTCCCCATGATCCTTGATTATAAACTTCAACTCTCCCTTCACTTTCATTTCTTCCTCCTATCAAGCGAACTTGAAGTAGAGTTGCTGAAAAGAAGATATACACTGTGAAAATACTTAATATTGTCTTTTACTTTCAATGGTAGTGTCGCTGCATTTATACATTTTATGTGTATTACTAAGCAACAGTACCTATTGATATTTGTTTACGGAATACCTAATATCTATATAAAGAGAGATTGTCTACTTCCATGCAATGGGATAATGGTAACAAGTTTCAATTGCTCATAAGTCATGACTGTCATTTGTGCAGTCCAATTGCATAAATGTTAACTGAATATTTGAAACTGAAAACACAAATGCAGGTTTCTTACCATGTGTGCTCATGACGGTACAATCCCTTCAAATTTCATATCAATTATTATCAACTCTCAGTCAATAGCTTTGATAATGTAAAATTCGAAATAGTGTGTGCTTTTATAAGCCTACATTATTTAAAAGCAATTATCTTACACACAGAAAACAAATGCACCAATACATACACAAGCAAGTGAAATGAAGCACTATACAGCGTTGTCCATAAAAAGAAAAACAAGATTTTTTTCACCTGAAAGCAGAATTTTCTAGAAAAGAAAAGTTATGCAATGAGTGCTGAATTTAGCTGAGCAATTTTCGTTTCAGAAATTTTTTAAACAATGTATCACTAGCTTAGCCAGAGGGGGGGGGGGGCAGGGGGAAAGTGTATTATTGGGGCAATTGCCTCCCCCAATAATACATTTTCCGAGTTTTGTCGGTACATTTAAAATATTGTCGGTACATGTAGACCGTCACTTATGACATCTCGTACCTTTAAAATTCTCAAGTATCGAAGAAGGTAAGCCAAGAAATTGCACTTTTTGAAGTGTAAAAACGCAAATATTTTCAAACTCGCTCGCTCTGCTTGCTCGTTGTACTCGCTCGCATAAATTTTGTTGACGGTGCTTTGCCGGTAATTTGGCAATCATAATATCATAAGGTCATATCTTCAGCAAAAGAAAAGAAAATCACGTCATCTTGTACCAACAAAATGTCCCAGTAACCGACAAAATAGTGCAAGAAATTGATATTTTTTGATGTAAAAATGCAACAAAAAAAATCAAACTCGCTCGCAAATTAACTTATTCTTTGTAAACGTTCTTTTTTACAGACAAATTGTCAGTCACAATATCATATTATCAGAAATAGAAGGGAAAATTTATTGTAAAAAAGGAAACCAGTGAGACTGTAATCACATCGGCATTGAAAAATGCTTTCAGAAAAGAAATGCTTGTGAAACATATGACCTCTGTATAGATTTCAAAAGGAGAGGAACTTAAAGTCAGAGGTATCAATAGAAAGGGTCTAATAATATAGACATAATTTGCACCTTGACCGGTTTTCTAACCTGGAATTTACATTTTGTTGATTACTTCATATTTATGAGATTTCTATCTACGAGCATTTTGACACATGAAATCTACATGATATTTAGGCGCTCTCTCTCGCTTCACTAACTCACGCATAAAAAAAATCCACGTTCATGTTATTGCCAAGGCAATTATAATGCCTGTAGTGATAGAAGTTACTGTTGCAATGCAAACGTAAGAATTGAGAGCTTGGCAGGATAAGTATACATAATGAGCAAAACGACTCGCTCGCGTTTTTGTTACTACAGATATATATACTTTAAATAAAAAGATAAAGGAATAAATAGATAAATAAATATACATATATATATATTAATATAAATATATATATATATATTTATATATATATATTTATATATATATTTATATATATATATATATTCATATTAATATTAATATGTTAATAAATAAATATATAGAGATAGATATCATTATCGCTCCTGATGAAGATCGAGGTGATCGAAAATTTGAGCAGCAATAAACTATTATTGGCCACAATGCATTACCTGTGTAACTTTGTCTTCAGATAGATAGATAGATAGATAGATAGATAGATAGATAGATAGATAGATAGAAAGATGTAGATAGATAGATATTAATGCGAAATAGATTTTACCGTTGTCGGTACATTTCGGTGTCTTGCCCCAACCCATACCAAAAATCTTGCTACGCTATTGCAATGCATGGACATACATTCCTCATTTTTTCTACTTTAAAGCACATCTTCAAACCCCAAGTCATTGTTTAAATAGCGAATGTGAATATTAATAAATGGGTGAAAATGCGTCACCATGCACAATTCTACTTTTTATGGGGGTCAATGCATTTAACCACACTCTTACATAATTACAGAGTTTCAAAGTTCAATTCAAAAGATATTTGTAGCTTCGTGAGCGACGACACAAATATACTATAGCCAATGTTTGAAAAAAGCAGGACTGAAATAATTTTCATCCTAAAATAAAATATAAAATTATGTCACCTGATAGCACCCCATTAAAGCATTTGATTTTCCCTTTTTTATTTAACATTAATCACAATCGTCATGTAAATGCACGACTTCGATCGAATAATTATGTGTTTTGGTTGAAAAAAATAACAGATTTATGATCGTATATTGTTTACGACAACATCTCTCAAACTAAAAGTACTCAAACAAATTCATCAATCTAGGTACCACTTTTTACAGAACACTCTATTTTCACGTCACGTAATTTTTCTTTCCGGGTGAAAAGGCATGCGTTTGTTTATTCCCTGTATGATAGTGTATTATAAGAGCAGATTGGGTTTATCGATTATTTTAATACTCTTTGGACGTAGCTTGGATGGGAAATATTTACCATCTGCCTTGCAAGTAACTCCGGCATCTTCGGTATGACTACAGTAACGGTGTACTCTATAGCCTGTATGCCGGCAGTGACCGATGTTCGCTTCGGACCCGAGACAATGGACGTTATCCAGTATAATGCTTCCATTACCTTGTCCAAAGGCAGCGCGGGAGTGTACATTCGCCACCCCATCGTACCCTAACATCCGACAAACAACATGGGCGTCTGCAAAGCCCCAGGAGTAATCACAGACTGTGCCCCATGCTCCTTGGTAATACACTTCCACTGTGCCCTCACGTTCATTGCTCCCACCAACCAGGCGGACATCAAGCGACGGACCTAAACGGGAAAGTAAGAAACTTGGATTCAACTGACATCAATTGGCAACTAACACAAATAATTGAAATTGTTCACTTTTCGTCAGATTTCTCAACGTGTGCAGTTCATATTTCAGCAATATCTACCCATATTCTAGTTACTTTATACAATACAGCATATGTAGTTGTTTTTAGATACGCGCCAGCTGCAAATTGTGAAAATCTAAGTACCTTACATCGAATTGGAGGATATAATTATCGAATAAGTACATACATACTCACCAATACCCAAGAAATAAATGATAATTTAACGTATTGTCAACGTAAACTACCAATCGTTTTCCTCTTGGCTGTTTGCTATATTTCATGTGAAATTATTTTCAATTGCCTGTCATTGCCTTTTCCAGTTCTACACAGGTGAACCTCTGTTGATAATGTTTACAGTGCTACTGCATATTTATATCATAGTAGACTTACGAAGAGAGTAAGTGCTGCATGTTCGTATTTTAAACGAAATGTATTCCTCCCAGTAAACGTTAAAATCTATGCAAATAAGCACCCAATTAGAATAAATGTTGTTTAGAAAATATTCATCCTTTACCAATATCAAATATCAAATTAAGTTCAAAGTTTATGTGCAGCAGCGGAAGAAACTTATGCAAAAGGGTATTTGTGTTAATATTTATCTGATAATCTAACTATGCATTTAAGTATGCCCCCTATCTAAAATGTTTAAACTTTTAATAATGCTGTAAATTGTAGCACAGTCTGACTGCATGGCAGAAGTGTAATTCGTTATAATGTACAAATTCATTCGAAGAGATTTACTTGCTTAACTCTTTGTGCGCGGGACACTGAATCCCGTGCGTGCTGAGTTTATTTCAAAGAGCGCTCAGTACCGGGAAAGGGAATAAGTAACTGACTTCAACTCGCAATAACTTTGCACAAAAACGTTTTCTGGAAACTTGTAATACAGCAAAGTTGAAGTACATTTTACAGACTTTCTAAATGCATATAGGGTGTTTGGAAATATACATCTGAATTTTGTAAAGTAATGGCTAATTGTAACCAACATACATGTAGTTCTAAATTTCCTGCTTGAAAATATACCACTCCATTCAAATAATACAAGAGGGTAAACCACAAGTTATAAAAAAAACCCTGACTCTTTACAAGTTACTAGTAATGAAAGAGATGAGTCAATAAAAAAGAAGTGAATGAAGAGATTATCAGTGAATAGCGCGTGTAATTGTAATTGACCCTTTAAGTACTTTTCAAAGTGAACTTGTGTCTAATCCTTTGTCCTATTGTATCACGATGACTTGCATTTATCGATTTTTCTGGTTCCTTAAGAATCTAACATAATACCCCCGTACTTGAGGAATGTAAACAATACAAAGAGATTACTGCTAGTGTTGGGAAAATCAGAGTAATTCGGGTGAATACGATCGTTTCTACGTTTGAGTGTGAAATGCGAATCCCGCATGCTGCAGGTAGTGCATGGATGCGAATACCGCGTGTAAAGAGTTAAGTTTCTAGTTTGTGTGCTTCAAGTGATAGAAAAATCTACATAAAGAAATTACATATCATTAAGCACAAAGTTGCAATAATTATGCGAAATACTGTAATGCAATAAAATATAATATAATATAATATAATATATTATATTATAATATAATATAATATGATATAATATAATATAATATAATATAATATAATATAATATAATATTAATATTATGTTATATTATAATATGAGTTTTGAGGTAAGATCTCATTTTTTTCATTTACTACAGTTTGTGTTTGACAGCACGTCATAAGTGTTCCTAGGGTAAAAGGATAAAATTCATACAACATTGTACAAAGAGACTTACTATCTCCATGCGAATAGCCATTCTGATGAATGATTTTTTTTACATATTGGTCCCTAACATGCAGATTTTTATTATTCATATGCCAAAATTCTACCAAACTATGCATGCCATTTTGTTGTTGTTGTTTTTTTTTTTTGGGGGGGGGGGTTCATCTGTATTTGTACGTGTAACGTTTAATGTGGTATATATTTTGTCTCATATGATGGTATAAATTGTTTAGTGCTTTTTTTGTAATATCTGTGTACTACCTAGATTTGGTAAACGATTATTTATTTGTCAATTTAAAAGTGTATTGTATAATGCAGCCTAATTAAACCTTGTATTTTCCTGCGCAATCAGGAAATAATCTAGGTGATTGATGTGCATGTCTTATACTGATCAGTAAATGAAAAACACAATTTCTAAAACAGCACATTCAACAAAATTGTTTTATTTTGTACATGCAATATCTGGACAAGGAGGAATAGCTTATCGAAGAAAACAAAGTGTGTACATAACATTATTTTCCCTAGAATTATGGAAATTAGTTATGGAACAGGATATTTTCGATAAAATTAATCCAAAACCATCTAATTAGATTTCCTAAATTTTTACGCATCTATACAATAATACAGCATTTAAGATTTGTTATAGTTTGGAGCGTAAATTTCTTGACTTCAGTGTTTTGAACGGGAGGAGAAAAATATTCATTCAAAGACACAATCATCTTTAGAATAAACAAATGTTTTATTACACGCAGAGACAATTCGTTTGGATACAAACTTAGAGCCCAAGTATAGTTTTGGTGAACGGTAAAAAAAAACGAAATTGTTCGTGCAATTATGTTTTAAGATACACCTATATGATCAATTAATACCCTGAAAATTGTGCGCTCTGAAACTTTCCCATTGTTGAGAAATTACTCAAAATGTAACATCTCGGGGGGGGGGGGGGGAAGGAGGACCCCCGAGATTCCACATAGGTAATGTAGATACCGTTAGATGCTCTCCGTTAATTGAAGCATCATAATTTGTCACTATAAGTTTTTTTTAGTAGGTATGATTTCGTTTTCTGATGTCTGGGGTGACAATAGAATACTTTGTGACAGATTGGCCAAATATTTGTCTGATCGACCAAAAGTATACTTGGGCTTTAATACTAAGGCAACAGACCTTAGAATTTCGAGCAATATCGCTTGGAGTTAAAAACTTTATCTTTTGTTGTACCTGGGATTAATTATAGGGTTAAATGAGTTAAACGTAAGCTTTATTTCAATCCAGTTGAAATGAATATTATTGTGTGTGTTATTATTTGAAGAACACAATTGGAACATTTTCTTTTCACTGTGGACAAGCTATTTATCCAAAGTACTTTAATGAAAGCAATTGTTAGGAATGAGTTTCAAGATCGGGATAAAAGTCATTTAAAATGCAACATTACAGTGAACAGGCAGAAAATGATCTGCCTAGTTGCATCACATGGTGGCGCTTTTCTGTATGAAAGTGATAGGCTAACATTTTGGAGCTTCAAATTGAAAAAAAAAAACATTTTCAAACTTTGATATCAGAGCTACATAGTAATGTTCAAATAGACAAATAAACACCATAGAATACAAAAGTTTGGAAAGTTACACTGCCAATGGCAGGGTATGCATGAATAAACAATTTTTACTCCAGGGGATGATAAAATAGCCTAGATCTGCACACAGTAAGTCTGTGGGAGGAAGTGGGCAGGTGAATCTGGTCAATTTCAAAGCTTGTAGATCTTCACTGCTTTAAAGCACTAAATCATCATTTTGAAATACAATTTTTTTTCAGGGCTTCATTTTTAGACCTTATCAAAGACACTTGGAGCATGGAGGATTATGTAGCTCACATTTTTTAACTGTGGTAAATGTTAGCCAGTGGTTTTAAGCGTGGGCTTTCAAATCATTCAGTGATTTGACATTTGCTCCAGCGACATTTGCTCCAGTAACAGTATCTCAAAAGAAGAAGAGTCATGGTTAGATTTGCCAGTGATTTCCAGTTTAGAAAAATATTTTTCTAGATGTTGGGTAAAGGTACGTTTTAGGATTAGAATTTGGATTTAGGTTAAGGTTAGTGTACGCAATTTCGCCAGATCCATGTCGCTAAAATCATATGTCACGAAACCTTTAAATCAATGTCCGACGAAGTATTTCGAAAATACATTCATATTATTGTTTCGTATTCTCCACTATTTTATTTTATTTTCTAGGCAATTATAGGTAGGCCTAATATATGTGATATTGGATGTACAACATACACCACTAATTCGTACAACACAAGGGCGCACCAAGGGGGAGCCCCCAATAATTTTCAAAAAGGAGAAAGTCTCGGGGGTTTTACATAGTAACTCGTTAAAGGCAGTGGATCGCATTTGTAAACATCCCAGCAGACTAGGAAAAGATAATCCATGTCCTTAGGCTATTGATGAAGGGCATGTCTGTGACATCTGGAGGTCAGTAATTGCCTAGAATTTAAAATATGCGAAAGAAAAACAATAGCCGTTTAGTGTACGTTCTATGGCAGGATATTTTTCCTCGCGAGAAAACAATTCAAATCAGAGTCCAACGGTCACTATAATTCCACTAAAACTGAGTTTCTACCTCCTATTTTTTGCTAAAGGTTCCCAGATGGCGTTTTCTTCTAAATGCCATTGTATTTACACAATTTTAATTCTTAGGCATGCAAAAGAGATGTACTGCCTTTAAATTTAGTGTGTTATTTTACATTTTCGCCACACTGAGAGTTTTCACCCTCCCCAAGTTTTTACCCTGGAATTTAAGAAGACTCTCCATTACCTTGGCCCTCACATGTCACCCCGACATCTTCATTATGATCACAGTTGTGTAACAGGTAACCATTATGCGAGCAGTCAGCGATGTTCGTTTCTGTTCCGTTGCATTGGACGTTGTCTAGGACGATTTCCATAGTTCCTGATCCAAAGGCTGAACAGCAAGAAGTACTCACCGCTCTATCGTAACCCAACTGCCTACAGACTACGTTGGCGGCATTATCGTCCCACAAATCATCACATACCGTTCCCCACTCGCCTTGGTAGAACACTTCAACCCGTCCAGAACGCTGGTTGTACCGTCCAATTAGACGAACTTCAAGAGGTGATTCTGAAGGGGAAAGTACAATTTTGAAGTTGAGTCATGTTTGGCAGTGATTTTATTGATGTTGCCGAAAGCCATCAAAAACAGGACGTCACTGATGGTAATATGCTGATTTTTAACTGCATTGTGGAAATAAAATAGCTTTGTATTCATGTCCCATTATGTGCATGTAGGCATCCTGACAGATACTGTTTGTTTGTTTTTTTAAGTATTTGTGCAAATGCATATGCCAATGTTTTTAGTAACATACTTTGCAACTACTAATGAAAACAAGATATGAAACTAATAAACAAACCAATAGTTCTAGACATACTTTTTTGGTGGTGTCACACACAATCGTCCTCATAATATCTAAATCCGGTTGACAAACCACCCCTTTGCTTTACCCTTATTCACTTTTCCTGGTAGCACCATTTCCAACCCCTTTCTCCTTAATATGTACTCCACATCTTTCCTTTGGACATGCATGCCCATATCACCGCAGTCTCCCTCCTCTCACCTTATGTCGAAAACCCTCTCACAAAATCATTTGCAATGTAGTCTCTTTTTGTCACACCCAAAGAAAATTACAATGTCTTCAACTCTGGCACATTAAAATGTGCTTCCTGACTTTTGAGAGAGGTACTATCTCAAGCCCGTACAATGGCTAGTTTAACCACTGTCCTGATCTTTTTCCCTTCTCTGGCAGATACTCTTCTGTCACGCGTCACAAGTATATACAATGACAACAAGATTATCCATTTTGAGAAGTTACTTCACATTTAAGGCTGATTTATGAAGCAGTGTAAATTAGGTATGCGCGTACCAGTTTACGCTTGATTTCTTTGGGACGCCACATAATGGCGGTTAGAGCCAAAGTGTTTTTTCGTCTCAAGCACGCTCAAATTCCAGGCCAAAATTGCGATACTAAATGACCAACAAATGAGGAACGTATGGTGATCGCATATACAGGGTGGCCCAGAAAGAATGCTACGAGTATAATCGTACAAACCGCGCCGAAACCGCGATGACAATGGAGATGTAGCTAGCATCGTCTTCTTTATGAAAGCCTGGAATGCCCTCGCTTTCATAAAGAAGACGACGCTAGCTACACCTCCATTGTCATCGCGGTTTGTCTGGTATGCGGGCTGGTATGGCAAGCTCAGAGGCCACAATATCTAGGCGTTCCGATGACCGCCGCTGTAGAAAAATTGGCAAATTTGGGAAAATGCATTGCCTCCGAAAAATGGCCCTAGAATCAAAACGCCTTACTCAAAATCAATGATCTTGGTATCATTTTATTGGAAAAAGAACGTTCTAACCAACGAAATAAAAATTAATGATATTTTGCCAATAATGGTGAAGACATTAGCGATTATACTCGTAGCATTCTTTCTGGGCCACCCTGTATAGTGTCCCAAGTTACAGCCCGTGTGCACTGCCTATAAACGATCACTGTACGCTAGCTGTGCTGTACACGTTACCTTCAACTGTAGACTATCGTCAAGAACGCCAGACTGACGCCTGGCGACAGTTGATGAAAATAACAATTCGTTGTGTATTTCTTAGCATTTCGAAACAGCGAATACTCAACCCATATCGTATACTAATCGGCACGTAGTTGCACGATCAAAATTTTGAACATGTTCAAAATCAAAACATGGGGCATCAGCGTTTGTCAGCAAAACCCGACGACATTTGGATGAATAGCTTACTAATGAAAGATATGTATAACGTTTTACCAACGACTGACAACGTGCATGAACGTTCATTCAAATTTCTGAACACGTTACGTCACACACGTTGGCGCCAGACGATGACATGTGACATGGTTTGTAATCCTTTGACAGTGTGTGTGCGGTGAGCATTCGTTATGGCAACGGATGGGGTGGACTAAAGTCTATTTGCGGTGCATTCGCGTTTTACTGTTCCATCAATCATCATCTTCAGACTGGTTATCCTATCCAAAACTATTTTCACTTCTCGCAAAAGTTTCACATTTGTGTTGATTCTATATCAGTACTTCGAAGTACCCCTTGGCCCATGTTATGTGTAAACTAATAACACAATATTTAAAATTAAACTCTAAATGTTAACCCGTTGCCTCCGAGATTCTGAAAATCCCATAGAGTTACAGTACTGGTCACAACTAACCTACACAAAAGCGCGCAACCTGCGCACGACATTCGCGTAACCTATGTAATTGTAATGGGCAGCAAGTTGCGCGAAGCTAGTGCACGACCTGTGCGCAAGTTACGCTTACTTACGCACAACCTGCGGGCATCCACAACCTGCGGGCATCCTACGCGCAGCTGGCTGTGTTGATGCCTGCGCGCAAGTACAAGAACGTAGCCCAGCAACGTACACGCTGCACCGACGCACGACGAGAGTTACGGACGGTACGGAGTCAGCGAACAGCCCGGGGGCTAGCTCGTAGCACTGCATATCCTCTGTGGCTTATCTTTGCATCTGTGCCGTGTATGAAACATGGATAGGAATTTGCATTTTTCAAGGCAAGTTTTTAATTAGTCGTCATATCTACAGTCTAATTCAGACTTCGTTACGTAAACAGTCTCCCACGTAGTCATGCATGTAGATGCACGTTGGTGTGTTACGCGTGCGGGTCGTGGCGATGCAGTACCCTGGCGGGGTCGAGGCCGGTCGTGGCGGGGAAGGCCAACACAAGCGATACGGTCCACTCAAACGCCGGTTTCCGATACTCGATCAAAGAAGGAAGAAATCGAAGAGCTCATACAGTATTATACACCACATAAATAATGTCTCTATATAGTCTATACTATGTTAGTAGCCCATGAAAGCTACACTGACGTAGATCTAACGTTATATGTATTGTAACATCAACGAGAAGGAAATACCTGTTACTAGTCAAGCGGACCTTGTAGAAGTAGCTCTAAAGTTAGATCTAGTATTACATGTAGACTACGTGTCGTTAGAATTTTAATTTGCATCGTCCCCGTCGACCGCCACCGAGTGACACTCGAACTGGTCTAACGTTCCTTGGGCTAGACTCTATTGTTAGGCCCCCTGCAGGCCAGGCAAGGTGCATCCCAGTTTAACGCCCGGGGGGCCGCTCTCCACAAGGCCTGCTACGCACCCGCGTCCAGAAAAAGCGTCGTAAAGGGTCTCTTTTCCAGCATTCGGACGTCGTCGACGTCTTTTGGGAAAAGGGTTGCTTTTTCAGCACCATTCGCCGGAAATCACCTCTAAGGGTAGCCTTTTCTCACATGTCACGCCATTTAAGGTTGCTAATTTGGATATGTAGATTACGCCATTTAGGGGTGCAAATTTGAGTAGATCTACATGTATATCTACGCCATTTACAGGTACAAATTTCTCATACCTGACGCGCGTCGGGCAAGCACAAGCACACAGTCGATCAGATCCGATGGTAAACCGATTGTGAACCGGATCGATCAGAGCTGTGGACCAGCTGATTCTAATTCTGAATGAAGACCGGAGACGCATTCACAACAGTGAATAACATACCTAAAGATACGGAGACCAATTGTTGTGTCCTTCATTTAGACGTTGAGTCAAAACGCTACAAAGTAGTGGAATTGAATTTGAAGTTTTGAACCTTGTGCTGAGATAAAGGATTTTGGTCTACTTCAAGTAAAACGGAGAATTTGCGGCATCCACAATGTATGTATGTATGTTATCTATGTCCTTGTCCCATATATTGATATTCGCGTAAAGTTGACTGTACTACTACTAGTATGTTGTGATAGATAACGATGGCAACTGGCCCCAAGTGGATTAGAAGATTATTGAGAAATTCAGACAACAAGGGCGTGGTAGGCTGGGGGCACTGAAGTGCACGTGCACCCCCCCCCTCCCCCCCCCAGAGCCTATAGGAGTTCCGCCCGGCAAGCAAAACAAAATTTTGTACCACTTTTCTGCTTTCAACGCTGATTTACTCAACTTTAGTTCCACCTCCCTAAGATGTGCACCTCCCATGTCACTTTAAGTTCCACCTCCCAAGATGTGATACTCCCCATATTGATGCGTTTTGTGTCATTGACCAGCGCTCTCACGCGGCCGACGCAAACAGTGCAACGTTGTAATCAATGGTACTACACGAAAACAGTGATAAAAAATCCAATTCTCATTTAAACAGAGAGCACATTCACACGAATAATCTTTGATGCTTTATCTGTCACTGGACCCTTTATGTACTATACGGTTTAAAAGTTCACCCACCGTACACGATCAAAAATAAGTCTTCACGTCCCTGTAATACAGTCAATAGGGATTTGACATCATCAACTTCGAGCATCATTTGCCATGCAACTAAGCAAAAAGGCAACGAGCACAGCCAGCAGTGGATGCCTACATTATCGTACATCAGTTATAATTGACTGGTCTCACCTATTTTTTCCAAAACCCCACCATACCTGTCCGTTCAAAAAAGAGCATGTCATTTTAACCATGGTTTAACAAACCAAGCATAATCTATGAATATTCATTAGTTAACAAAGGCGCGCATGACGTCATATTGCCATTCATTGGTCAATCTCGTAATGACGTCAGAATTCTCTGCTATCGGCGCCGCGAGTGCAGTGCGCGCGACGTGGTGCGGTGCGCTAGTAAAATGAGACAGTCGTATCAATATGCGTGCCCAAACCAGCCTACGCCCTTGGACAAGCATCTGAACTGTATAAATCTGAAACTGAAGCGCAAGTGAATGCCCTGATTTATTCAATGGGTGATCAGCTGATGATATTCTATTCCTTGCAGCATTCAAATTAAGTGACTGATGAACACTCAGAACAGCAGAAACAGTGTCAGTGGCGACAAGTTTGACAAACATTTATTTTTGTGAAAAAGCATAATGTGATCTCTGAGAGAAAACAGAAGGAAGAGGAATCCGTTGATAGTTCCATTACACACTTACATAGTTTAACCGAACACTGTCAGACTGTCGGACACACCCGTGGTTGTTGAACAAGGGGAGCTAAACCCAAAGTGAAAAAAACCTGGCAAAAAGTGAAAAAAAGTCTAAATAGATCGGTATCTTGCATTGTTAGCATATCGCTCAACACATAGGCATATTTGGCCACAAAATTGCTTATTGGATGTCGGTTGTGTACTAGTACCGTCGCAACCCCGGGCTGCAACCAGATCAGCTACACATGTAGATTCTAGATCCAGAATGTCCAACTATAGAAGAATTGCATATGACTGCAACAGGTGTTACAGATCTCAGCAAACCGAGAGCTACAATAGGTGTCATTGAGTCACACACCTTCCAGATCTTCAACCAGGGGAGAAAGTATGGTATTACTAGTTAATGCAACCTACAACAATCATCGGCAGAGGAAAAACACCTTAATCCTACATACCTGTAGCGTCAACTTCAAGAAGGACACTGATACTCTGAAATAATCGACGCGCTTTCATCCACAGCATTATGAGTGTGAACATCTAAATCAAGACAATGGAGATTGCGAACCTACTGATTTTCCGCTACTTGAGCGTGATGTGACAACTCCTGAGAGAGATCGGAACCAGCAGCAATCTCCACCGGTTTCTCCAGAGAGACAGTATTATTAAATGGCCAGTAAAGTGGAAGAATCTCTAATGTTATTGTGGACTCTAACAGCAAATACTGAACTCCATTGAAAATGTTACATATTGATCCTAGAAAGGGCGATGTGGTATAATGCAATTGATCACAATTGATAGTAAACCGATTGTGAACAGGAGCTGAATAAAGACAGACCTCCATACCTAAACGGAGAAGTTTGCTGTGTCCTTCATTTTAGACATGCTGAAAATGCGACAAGAGTGACCCCAAGGAATGGTACAATGGTAAAAAATTCATGAGTGCATTCCCTCACTAGTCTCCTACACCTGGCCCTACCAGACAGCACGTGTGCTAATATTACTGTGCTTGAAGAGACTATGTTCAGCTCTCTCATGTGTGCCTACTATTAAATGCGCGCGCGTACAGTTATAGGCCGTATAGCTATTTGATTTCACTGTTAACGCCACTTAGGGTTAAGACTCATTTACAAATTCAAGAGTCTATTTACAAGGCATTTGATGTTACAGTAATCTCGGCATATCTTTTAATTCATGGGCTAGATCTACTTGTAATCATATAGGCCCTGATTTATGATGTTCACATACCTTGTGAGCCTTTTTCGACAGGGGGGTAACTCCGCATTTTGTCGTTGACATTGAAACCAGGCTCGAAATAA
>JZLH01S0282781.1:53002-67970 GCA_001188425.1 Eucidaris tribuloides
TTAATAACTTTAATAGTAACCGTTCGGGTGGCAATCCTCAACAAATCATATATAGTTTTAACTATTTACATCACCAATTTTTTTGATATGATAATTTTCATCAGTGTTAATCTAACATCATAATTGTAACTTTTATCATCAAGTTATGCATCTTTCTTTGTAATGAATTTATGGCAACAAAATTTGAAATTGTAATATTAATTCATCAGAGCATTACATGAGTTATGGTCAGGCCACTGCCAGTGACAAGATATATCCAGTGAAGTATACTGTGTTACTTTAATGGTGCCATTTAAAGGGTTCATACAAATTTTGAGAATTCCCTCGATTCAGCATGCGATCTCAAAAGATAACCCTTTGAAGTATAACTTTCTGTAAAACTATACACTTTTTTTTCTGATTTTGGCGATTGTTGATACGGCGGGCTTGTTCAATCGTACGCGCGTAATCGTCCGACGTAAAAGCAACCGCTTTTTAACGGCCATTTTTTTTCACAACAGCGCATGGTGTACACGTGTAATTGACACTGCCCCCCCCCTCCCCCCCCGGCCGCGGTTAGGTATTAGACCAGATTAAGTTTTTCCAGAACACTGGAGTTTATGTTAGCCATAAGGGGGGGGGGGGGCTTCCAAAAAAGAAGAAGAGACGCATTCAAAGGTTTATGCAATGAGTCAGTTGCATTGAGATGTGTTATGCAGGCTTGAAGGCCCCCCCCCTCCCCAGCACGACCGCCTAACCAATGAGAAACACTTATCGAGCCAACGCCCACATCAAGGCCACGAAGGATGTAATCGATCGTGATCGATCCGAATATAAATATCGGACTGTCTACAACGGGGAAACAATAGAATACTAGTAAACATTGGTCCTACATCAAAAAACTCATCAGTGCAATTTCTCTCTTTGTGTGTGTTTGTGGGGGGGGGGTAGAAGGGAATTTTTAAATCGCTTCAATTAGGATTTTTTAGGACGATTGCGAATGACTCGAACAATGGAACATTGTACGTATGTGCCTGTAATTGGTAAATACCATTGAAACTTTTAAAAATATGGATGGATGCCTTGAAAAAATTAAAATATGAAATTTAACCACGCACCAGTGAAGTCTTAGAATGTCACTCAATTTTGTTTGTCCTTTTTGAATTCAAGCGTGTACTTTTATTATTATTATCATTTTTTGCTTTCAATCGTTAACACATTGTTCCAGCATAATGCAAACTTGTCCACAAAAATTGGGCCCTTCACCCAAACCCAAATTACTTGTCAAGGGTGTAGTTAGGTATCCCGGGAGAGGGGGGGGGGGGCAGTGTCATTACAAGGTGTACACCATGCGCGTGTATCGACTTTCAAAATGGACCCTTAACACGTAATTGAAAGTCGACCTCAGAATACCCTAAACAAGTAATGTAATTATCGCGATCTCAAAGATACCCTTTTGAAGTAAACTTTCTGTAAAACTATACACTTTTTTTCTGATTTTGGCGATTTTGATACCCTTTTCAATGTACGCGCGTAGATCGTCCGACGTAAAACAACCCTTTTTACGCCATTTTTTTTCACACAGCGCATGGTGTACACGTTGTAATGACACTGCCCCCCCCCTCCCCCCCCCCGCGGTTAGGTATAGACCAATTAAGTTTCAGAACACTGGAGTTTATGTTAGCCATAAGGGGGGGGGGGCTTCCAAAAAAGAAGAAGAGACCATTCAAAGGTTTATGCAATGAGTCAGTTGCATTGAGATGTGTTATGCAGGCTTGAAGGCCCCCCCCCTCCCCACCGTTAGATATTAGCATAAAAACAGCACCCAAACCGAGCAGGTCTATAGAGTTAGGTACAATAATAAAAACATCAATATTTTTATGTTTTACAAATTTGTCTGCTTTACCAAAGTATATATTACCTATAAGAAGAATACTTGCATGCCATAAAGGCAGTGTAAATTGCCTCTATCAAACACTCACACTAGCAAACATCAACACACAGACATAAAAGTCAAAACATGTACATTGAACACTGTTACGCAGAAATAATATACAAAGTAATAACTACATTCATAGATCTTTATTATTTATTCAGTAAGTAAAAAAATCAGTTTCAATCCAAGAGATATGTAATTTAACAACTTGAATTTACCCTATTTTTTCCACAAATACGGTAGGAAATGTTGTGTATCAAAGCCTTATAAAAATGACATTCCAGACAATCTGGTTTCAGACACAGCCGTTCAACATTTGTTTACAC
Organism: Eucidaris tribuloides; assembly: GCA_001188425.1. Classification (NCBI taxonomy): domain Eukaryota; kingdom Metazoa; phylum Echinodermata; class Echinoidea; order Cidaroida; family Cidaridae; genus Eucidaris; species Eucidaris tribuloides. The sequence continues at coordinate 55,244 of JZLH01S0282781.1, forward strand.
TTATGAAAAACTTTTTTATGGGATAAGCCTAAGGAGAAATGCACTTGAGTGTTTCAAAACTTTTGTAATTGAAAGGAAAAATTTGTTGTTACTGATAATCACTGGTAACATTCTATCAATTCATGTATATCAACCAGTCCCCATGGGAATGTCATTGGACCTCTTTTTCTTCGTAATATTGAGGCAATGATCTTCAATTTGTCTCTTAAAGATTAAAACGTCTTCCATTTGCAGATGATACTAACTTCTTTATGTAACATGCAATACTTGTATTTGAACTGTTTCAAAATTTAATGAAAGAATTTCGACAAAACAAATAGACACCTCGTTTAGTGGTAATAAATAATGTATGGTTTTTGTGGGTAAAAATGTTTAACAAGTCCAATTTGATAACATAACCCTGTCTTCACTTAATGCTTGGTGTGGTCATGGTGACAACATGTCATGGACAAGTCACATTAGCCACATTATTTTGAAAATATTTAGAACAGTTCATGTCCTTCAAGGTATAAACCATTTCCCCTTAAAATTTTAAACAGTTTGTACAATACATTGTTACTTTTGTATACAACATATGCAAACATTATCTGTTTTTTCATTGTTCATATTATGCTCCAAACGCAAGTTGCGTACTTTTTGTTGCTCACACAGCCCCATTTAATTCAATTGAATATTTTAAATGTCAATTTCTAGAATGCACTGCAGCTGGGTCAATTCATGTTTCAATATAAACACCTGTTCATATTTAATCAGATTTTTGTGGTAAAGTATTTCATTCAGTAGCTGTTATGTGGAATCTACTTCCACCTCATATTGTAAAACTGGTCTTTATTTCTTTCCTTCCAAACATATCTTGTTTGTTATAAGACTTAAATGTTTGCATGGCGAAATTCACAATTCGATGAGAGGTTTTCGGTACAACCATGTATGTTGGAAAACTCCACGTTCCGGTCAGAATGCTCTGGCCGTCGTCATGAGAATGAGGGAAGAGCGAGAAAACCCTGGTATATATACCGGTACCAGCAACAAGAAACAATATGATGTTGCTGGTATATATACCAGGGTTTTCTCGCTCTTCCATCATTCTCCTGACGACGGCCAGAGCATTCTGACCGGAACGTGGAGTTTTCCAACGTACATGGTTGTACCGAAAACCTCTCATCGAATATCTTGTTTGGAAGAAAACTATTTTTGATAGCAATTTCTTCTTTTGCGAAGTGAAAAGATTATTTTTTTTAACCTGTGGTCTCTGAGATTGGGCAGAACTGAATTTCGTCATTCAGTGGGCTTAGTTTGTCTTGGTGTCATATTAGCAATTAAGTAGTCTGAAGCCTTGATAACTTTAATAGTAACAGTTCGGGTGGCAATCTTCAACAAATCATATATAGTTTTAACTATTTACACCACCAATTTCTTGATATGATAATTATGATCAGTGTTTATCTAACATCATAATTGTAACTTTTATCATCAAGTTATGCATCTTTCTTTGTAATGAATTTATGGCAACAAAATTTGAAATTGTAATATTAATTCATCAGAGCATTACATGAGTTATGGTCAGGCCACTGCCAGTGACAAGATATATCCAGTGAAGTATACTGTGTTACTTTAATGGTGCCATTTAAAGGGTTCATACAAATTTTGAGAATTCCCTCGATTCAGCATGACCTTCCAGCAATAAACTATAACTTATATAATCTGGTTCATAGTATAAAATCATGAAAAATGTATAACAGCAATTTTCCCAATAAACTTAGAAATCTTGTAAAGAGAATCAGAATCAAATAGGTGATTGCAAAACCCAGCAAAGAGGGTTCTGTGACCATTGATCAAGACGATGCATCCCTAGGTTGCATAACAAAGACCTAACATTCTTCTTTCAGTGATGGTTTGCCTCAATTCTCTGATGTTATCTTCACAACTGATGCTGTTACAGGTGTTAAAAGACCTCTCTTCTCCTTCAGCCTAATAGGGTGAAGAGTGACGACATACATCTGCAGATCCAGCTGAAATGTAAAAGAAGAAAGACAATTATATTAAAAAACATCACTGATATTTAGAAAACATTCACTGGAGTTAATTCGTGCAAAGCATAACTTGCATTCATTCATGTTGATCTGTATAACAGTTCTGAGTTTGTATAATAGATTGAATATTAGGCTTGTTAAACACATTCTATGTATTTGTTTTCTTGTCAATTTTTTTAAAGAATTGCTACATTAAAATTAAAGTTCATAACATTATGCAATTTTGCTATTCAAAGTATTGACTATACTTACAAAAAATGACTAACAATGAACCTGCATTGAAAACAATCGTAATGAAATAAAAAAAAAGTTCCAACTAATGCTGTAATATGAATATTATATTACTTAATCAGTATATATAGAATATGAAATTTCGCATTCATATTCACACATTTCAAATTCAAAGTTGCATATGCACAACATATTATGAGGATTTTGCCCTACAAAAAGAGTCACATGAACAGTGTCTACTCCATGGCAATAGATGTGCTGTCTGCAATTTTGAGTAGTGCGAGCTTAGTATGATTATTTTTATAACATATTTATGCTAGTTCTCTAAGAAACATTATATGTTTCAAGTTTCAAGCATGTACTAATCCAAATGCATGCCAACAAAATCCAAACCAGTTTTGCATCACAGGGAATACTACAGGCTGCATACATCCTTCAGTTGATTTGATGTAATATTAATAAACTAGGCCTTCCAAATATTTCATTTGGAAGTTAGTGAAGGTTTTGGTGAACTGAATGTCTTTGAAATAGTATCATTTTTATTAAATTCACAATAGTCTCTCTTAACAATGAAATCATACTTCAAGTAAAACTTAAAAGGGCTTTAAAGGGAGTTTTCAATGGGTCCAAATTATGCTTACATGTGAAAACTGTGGCACTCCATCTGAAGTCAGTTGTCATCTCTGGTGTGTCTTGATGCTCTGCACAAATTGTTTAGAGTACACGACTTTCTGAGATAATACCAAGCAATTTCAATTCTTCTCCTTTCATGCATCTGTCCGATTGTCTGATGGGTAGCCTGTAGAAAATATATAAAATTAAATTTCACTTCAAGTAAGTACTAGCTGTCCAAGGCCTGATTGATAGGTCATTACCAATTTCACATCTGAAATGAAACATGATTTTATTTTCCTCGCAAATTATTCTACATCATTGGACTACTTGTCCTGACTAGTATTGTTGTGTAGGTCTTAAAACGGCCAAGATTCCGAGAATTTTGGGGAGGGGGGTTAACATGCAACGTACTTTTAAAAATGATTTCATTATTTACATTAATATGCAGTGCATGGATTTATGTTTTACCTGCTGAATACGTAATATGTTCACATGACTGGACTCTCGACATTTAAAACTGAATCAACACGAACGTTAACGACACTGTCCATACAGCTTGATCTGCATGCTGCCTAACCCCGAGCCGCTGCCACGAAGTGGCAGCGTTCGGGTCGGTGCGGCTACATGCATGTTGCCTTACCACGACGGCCCGCACGCATAGCATGCTGCCGTACTGTTGCTTGCCTAGCCTAGGTCTCAGAGGGGTGAAACTGAAGTCGATGAAAAACAGGCGGGAAATTTAATTACAATGGGGAAACTTAATTCGTCTTAAATTAGATCTACTTGTCCGAGACTGGTGAAGTCAATAGTGTTATTAGATTAAACTCAAACAACGCTAACGTTAATAACGTTAGATTCAAGTTAAACTAGTAACGTTAGCTTGTATGCCCGTACTGCATTGCACGTAAATACACCCGCAGCTACACAGTACGGTGCAACAAACTCCGCTGCCGCTGGCAAGCATACTCATTTTATCTGAAAATACGAGAAATAATGCGATGCGATCACATCAACTTACCGGTAAAATGAAGCACCATACTGTCACTAACAGTCAGTTTCTCATGCATCCGATAAATTGCATTAGAAAAGCTGAAAAAGATGCAAATATTAACTTTTGACTGTGATCTAGCTGTTCGCCGGGACAATAAGTTTTTGTGCGCTGCAACAGGAAGTGACGTCTTAGGGTCACAAAAATCTGTCTATCGATTCAGCCAGTATTCATAACCAATGTTTCCTAATAAAGGAATTACTTTACCAAATAAGGTAATGTCCTGTGACATATTTTTCGTCACGGGAATTGGCCGCCATTTTTTTATGCAAATAGTTAGCTATTTCGAGGATGAAATGTCAACGGTGGGCGGGGCTTTATGCCATAGGCATTACGTAGAGCGCGTAAAAAGCTTTCCGTCTAGAAAAATATATTAATAGGTCAATGCCTTCGACCCATTCACCCCCTGAATTGGTACCCGAGACCGCCGGTACAGCAGACCACGTCGCTCGTGTTCACCTTTCCCGCCTCGGCCCCGTCCGAGTACTGTACGCACCGGCGTGTAGGCCTATACGTGTGTCAGAGACCAGCCGCTGCTAGGTGTACGTGAATACGTAGGCCTACAATACGTGTACGCTTAGCCTAGCTGGCCGCATATCCACCATAGTAGCATAGACATGTATCGCGTAAGTTACGCGTATCTTTCGCGCAGGTAACAACAGGTAGCGGTCTCCTAATTAATTATGTAGTCATTTTTTTTGTACATACGCGGGTCCCCCCAGACATAGTTCCAATAAAAAGATGTTTGGACGGGTGATTGTGCCATTAATATAATTTTTTTTTGCCTCGTGAATGCTAAATTTGACGCAAGTAATGTGTGCAGAATCACTGAGCTGGATTTGAGGTTATTTTGCTGATTTTCAGCATTTCGTGGATGAATTTGGTTGCAAGGTAGCAAAATGGCTGCTTAGCATATTTCCTGATCTCTGTGCTTGCGTGACATGGGGTGTTCCATTTGAAAGGAGGGTAGCAAAAAAATTTATTGGGAAACATGGTTGAAATTGAAACTGAAATGAAAGATCTTGAGTTGGTTGATAACATATGAAAGGGAAAAGGTCTGAGGTAATGTAAAAGGTTAGGAAATCGATGGCCGAAGTCGGTTGAAATAACACACGTTCCTATGGAGCGAATAATTAGGAGTCCGCGACCAACAGGGTATTCTCGTAAACTACGCACGCTTTGCGCGAGAGTTACGAGTCTGCTTCGCGTAGCCTGCGCGCAAATTTCGTCGTATGTCATGCGTAATATACGCGTCGTGCAAGGTAAGTTAATTGTGACCAGTACTGTGACACAGGGCAGATGGCTCGGTGTAAAAATGTCAGAGGTAAAAATGTCAGGGGTAATAATGTCAGAGGTAATAATGTCAGAGGCAAAAATGTCAGAGGTAATAATGTCAGAGGTAATAATGTTAGAGGTAAAAATGTCAGAGGTAAAAATGTCATAGGTAAAAATGTCAGGTAATAATGTCAGAGGTAAAAATGTTTGAGGTAAAAATGTCAGCGGTACTAATGTCAGAGGTAAAAATGTCAGAGGTAAAAATGTCAGAGGTAAAAATGTCAGAGGTAAAAATGTCAGAGGTAGAAATGTCAGAGGTAATAATGTCAGAGGTAAAAATGTCAGAGGTAAAAATGTCAGAAGTAATAATGTCAGAGGTAAAAATGTCAGAGGTAAAATGTCAGAGGTAATAATGTCACAGGTTAAAATGTCAGAGGTTATAATGTCAGAGGTAAAAAGTCAGAGGTAAAAATGTCAGAGGTAAAAATGTCAGAGGTAATAATGTCAGAGGTAATGGTCAGAGGTAAAAAAGTCAGAGGTAATAATGTCAGAAGTAAAAATGTCAGAGGTAAAAATGTCAGAGGTAATAATGTCAGAGTAATAATGTCAGAGGTATGAATGTCAGAGGTAAAAATGTCTGTTGAATAAAACTATAGAAACTCACATACATGTACAGACACACACAACTTTGTTTCCTTCTTTTGTTTTCGGTATGCCACAACTCGCAAGTAAAAAGGAATGAAGCCGTCATTATTTTTTGTACCCACTAAGATTTATGTAGGAGTATAGACACACAAACAACACACAAAGACACACAACCAACATACACAGAAACACACAACTACACATGCGTGCTCGAACACACACACCTTCAGACACACAAGCACGCACGCACACGGACCCTTTCCATAGTCCCCTTGGAAACTTCATTCGGTGGGGTTGACAAAGAGGAAAGGTAAACATGTCAGTGGGTGCGAGGAAGTGTACAAAGAAATCTTAATGACACGATCTGAACAAAAAATCCCCATTTCTACTTTTTTCTCTCATTTATCTCCAAAATTAAAGGACAAATTATCAACCAAAAACACAACTACACCTTTGTTTTCCTTTTTAAAGTTTTATTATATTTTTATATCGTGCATTCGACTCCCAAAATAGATTACGCGCAGGGGCGGCGCCAGGGTAAAAACTTACGAGGGGAGAAAAATCTGTCGGGAAAATGTTGCCGCCCCCAAAAATTTACTAGGGGGCCGACGACCAAAACCATTTGTTGCCCACCAAAAAAAAAATACCAGCTAAATGAACAACAACAGGGGAGCGAGATATTTTAAAAAATGGTAAAATCCCCGTTATTTTCATTACTTTAGAAAATAGGGGCGGCCGCCCCTTGCCCCCCCCCCCCGTGGCGCATGCAGCCCCTAATCATATGAACGAGACGCGGGCCAAGCAACTGTAAAGCGCGCGCGTCTGTGGAATGTGGTCGGTTAGCCTTTTATGTAGTATTGAATGAAAGGAATTTATACAGCTGCAGTGACGGGGCTGGTGTTTCACAGAAAACTTGTAAAGGGAAAACTTCACAAGACTATTTTTCATAATTCTGGCTTTCATTGACCCAGGCCTGTGGCCATACTTGTAGATGTCCAGAATTTTTTTTCAGTAAGAGCAAAAGGATCAAGATTATTTGTCCGAAAAGAATAAAAAAAAAGTGTGTCCCACGCCAAAGGTCTGTTGAGTGATACAGTGCACAGTGTTGTAAACCCTCTCGCATTTGGCGAGAGTTCATCTCCCGCCACCGTTTCCCGCCGTCCCACCACACCCTTCCTCCCGCCGAGCATGTAAATCACCCACTTTATGAAAAACCTACCGCTAAACGTGTAAAAATGACAATATCCTGCTCTAAAATATGTAAATATTGTGAAAAGGAACTACCTAACGTGTGTGCGTTTTCAACGAATACACACCAGCTGCTGGCAGGACCCTGGGGACGATTTTTTTTTCACCGGGGGTGCCGAGATATACATGTTCGCGGCCAAAAAAGATTTCGAGGCCAAACAAATTTTTCACGGCCAAATTCGCGGCCAAATCAACAGCCGAAAAGTCACTCAGTGGGGGGCGGGGGTGTAGGAAAATTTTCGCGGCCCCCCAAAAAATTTCGCGGCCAAAATTTTTTTTTTTGGCTTTCACGGCCAAATTTGCGGCCAAATCAACAGCCGAAAAGTCGATCAGCGGCCAAATTTGTACAAAAGTAGACAAACAAGTCTTTTTGCAGGGGGTGCTATGCACCCCCTGAAAATGTTTACCCCCGCTTCCCAGGGCCATGGCTGGTGGTGGTTTGTTAGAACAAAGAGCGAGTAGCTCTTTGGTAAGAAAGAGGTATTTGACAAACCGGTGATCATGCATAAGTTATGCGTATTGGAATCCTGCCAACATTTTCCTGAATGGACTCGTGATATTTCGTACCCTGTGGCATGACTAGTGCCTCAGATTTGTGATTGTATGGTGATCGTATTGGAAGTGGGTTTTTTGAGTTTCGTACCCAAGACCTATAGTCGATTGTACGATGCCGTATGACCAACGTATGCGCACGGGTAGTAATAAGGTTTCAAAGTCGCAAAAAATCAGGATGAAAGGGTACATGCCTACTTTTAGCAGAAGGCTTACTTGAAAAGGGGTATTTTTCTGACATTTTTACTTCTGACATTGTTACCTCTGACATTATTACCTCAGACAATTTTACCTCTGACATTATTACCTGTGGCATTTTTACCTCTGACATTTTTACCTCTGACATTTTTACCTCTGACATTATTACCTCTGACATTTTTACCTCTGACATTTTTAACCTCTGACATTTCTACCGCTGACATTTTTACCTCTGACATTTTTACCTCTGACATTTTTACCTCTGACAGTTTTACCTCTGACATTTTTACCTCTGACATTATTACCTCTGACATTTTTACCTCCGACATTTTTACCTCTGACATTACTACCTCTGGCATTTTTACCTGGCACCGGGCAGATAGTCATTAAAAGCTAGGACAACACGTAACCTCGAGTCATTCATCCCGTATTCAATAGAGCTAAGATATATGAATGTATGCTGTGCAGCATATATAATTTAAGCTATTTAATATTATTTTTCGAATTTCCAGTAATTATCTGGCTCGCTGTACCAACTACTTCATATATGTTACGAATAAACACTGATAATGCCATTAACGCATTAACGCTGTTACTACAATGCCTTACACATTCTTCATTTCCTTTTGAACTGCAGTGCTTTTATATATCAGATTTCATCCCTTTGAAAATATTTACCCCATCCGATAAACTGCCATTCTCTATACAACATAAGACCGCCAAAATATGACATCAATTTTTGTTGTATAAATTAAATTTGCAACAAAATATCTGTGTTAAATCTGTATGTTATAACTGTGTATTTTTGTGTGATTTCCGTACATGTAACTAAAACATATATCTTTGATGGACAATTAAAAACAATGAATTTAAAACTCTCAAAAGGTAGATGACAAAAATCAATTCTTACCAGAAATAGACTGCCCATTGGAAGTGGCAATGACAACATATGCTAACTGCAGGATGACGCATCTGGCAAACACTGTCGCCCGTGGCAACATTGTCGCAGTCTTGTTCCATCAAATTGTAGACCAGAAAACCGTCAGAGGTCGTCCTAGAAAATGAAGTTACCAACAAGGTATTAAAATTAATAGTTTTTGCGCCCCCCCCCCCCTTTCATGCAGGAAGAAGTATTTCTTCATCCTGTTTTTTTTTTCATTCCACCTTATGAAATAATTTGTAAAGCTCCTAAGTTTGATTTATCGCATTGCAACATCTTAACCCCTTGGGCTCGATGCTAAACGGCACTGTTGTTCATTGAGAGACGACACGATTTGCACATGGTTGATTTTGAAGGGAATATAAACCCCTTTTTTAAATAAAAGTTCTTCTCACAATAGTTATTTTCTTACTTAATGCTAGCTAGAAATGGGTAATGTTTGGGAAAAATGCATTAAGCAATAAAACTTATCAATTTATCCTGTGTGTGACCGAAATTTTTGTCATATATTCTGGGCTTCTGTAGAAGCCCGTCGTCTCTGAGTGTGCAATGTACTGGGCTTCTGTACAAGCCCGTCGTCCCCAAGGGGTTAAACAAATTGCTAAAATCCTTTAGGTAAATTTAGTTAATATAGGTAAACATATTCTACCAATAAATAATATAGACAACATTTTAATCGTATTTTAAAGAGCATCAGAATGATAATGCAATGTTATTACTGAATATCTGGTAATTCAAAAGACGCATCTTTTCAATCATTTTTAAACACATTGCCGCAAATTTAGCTTTCCTGTTCTAGTTTTTACTCCCTTTTTACCTTTTAGCCTTTGTTTCTCACACAAAACTACGAATTCAATCAATTTTGTCTTGATTTCTATAAATCTTGTTATTGTTTATTATATAACCTGGTACTTACTGTTATGTTGTGATTTTTTGTTGATATTGTATGTTTTTGTTATGACTGTTATATGTGTGTTCGCAGGGATGTCTTAAAGAGTAGTTTCTTATGAAACTGGCGGGGATTAACCTTAGTATCCTGCTTTTAGATAAAAGTGAATCAGTAAATAAAATGAAAAAAATAAAGCAGGAATCTTTGTGTTCTGGAGAAGTTTAGCAGAAAAAGTAAGGGAAAGGCTCTTTGTGCCGTTTTCAGACCTACGTTGTCTGTAGTACCAAGTTATAATGCAAATTCACTTTCAGAAAATACCCTCATTGTTTATTTTTTTTAAGTTGGATGTATATTGTAAAAGAAAAATGATGAGGTATAAATTAGGATGTAGGTCTTCAGTTGCAGCAAACTCCATGCAAACATAGAGGATGACATATTCATTTTGTGTAATAAACAACAAAATAATTCATCAAATTGACAGTTGACAGTTATATAGCTCAACTTTACATGCTGTATTAATGTTTAAAAGCGCTTTGACAGAGAAAATTATAAGTAACACCCAATGTACATTAAACATAAACAAACATATAATAACCTACTAATACAGGTAAGATAGTGATTTCGTGAAACTATGAAGGAATATAGAAATGGTAAGTTTTGAGGCAAGCTGTTCCATAATTTACTTGCAAAGGAGGAACACCCTCAGTTACCGACATATTTTGTACACTGTGCACCGCACTATTTCGGGCATGTACTTACATTCACCATAATACACAGGATTTCTGCCAATATGAGTAACGTTAATACAGCATTTTTGTGATATTCAACAACAGGCGTAATACAGGGTTTCCCTGTTCAAAGAACAATATTTCTCTACCTGATACTTTCAATGAAATAAGTATTTTTTGTTGAAATAAAGATAGAAATAGAAATCGCAAATTTTAGTTAAATGATGGCAAAATAAATCATGTTTTTTTTTTCATTTTTTCAATGTTGTCGAAATGCCTATACCAGTACAACCTTTTAATTATTTTTAGTCAAACCGAGGGGGGGGGTAACTCAATGTAAGTCAACTTGTGAATTTCAGATCCGATTTCCTTACCGTTCCGTGGGAGACAAACATCCTCCCGCACTCCTATTCCACAACAACTCGCTCATGGGTTTGCATTTAAAACCTTTAAAAGTATGCTCAGTCGGAATATTTGAGTATATTACTTTGTCAAGATAAAAGTCATTCATCTGTCATTCAAATAATAAACTGCATGAAATTTTTTTCCGACATATTGTCTAAAGATCATACTTGGTCAAAATATGTAAGCAACTGTTTACGGTAAAAAATGCACATTTTGTTCATGCTACGGATGACTATATGTTTGAATCATTAACTCCATCATTGAATCTGAGATCTATGCATAGTTCAAGAAACATTCAATAATGACAGCCAATACTGTAATTAAAATGTAAGTAATCAGAGTATCAAACGCATGCTAAATATGTGGCAGAAGAAGTATTGAATAATTGTCAATATTCCAATATTAGTCAACCAGAACATGTTCAAAAATATTTTGTAACGACAGTCCTATACATGTCAAACATGCACATTTTATGCATGTCATAGATAATAATATAAATACATGTTCATCTAAAGCTGAATCATTATTAACTCCGTTTGCATCTGCGATGATTTAAGAGTTCTTAAAACATATAAATGACAGTCATAAAAATGACAGACAAAGATGTAATAAAAGTTAACCCGTTAATTGGGTACGGGCAGGGGGGTAAAGCTCCGCCATTTTGTCGTTGACAATTGAACCTCGAAATAGCTATTTGCATATGCATTGGTTAGGTGCTCATCTGTATGCCATTGTTTCAATGTACAGAGGGTAAAGAATAAATGGATAAGCGCGAAGCATGCGCAGAACGAAAGGTCAAATCCCCTAATGTATAATGAGTATGTTAATGATATGCATGACCGCCTAACCAATAAGAAACACTTATCGCGCCAACGCCCACATTAAGGCCACGAAGGATGTAATCGATCGTGATCGATCCGAATATAAATATCGGACTGTCTACAATGGGGAAACAATAGAATACCAGTAAAAGTTAGTCCTACATAAAAAAAATAGCAATTGGTCCGCTGTTCCCACCTGAAAATTTCGAGCAATTTGTACAGTTCATCTTTATTTCCTACCATTTCCCTGATTTGTATGATGTTTTTGAAGGATGAAGTGTAGTCCCGGGCGTCGTGACGCTACATGTTACTATCATTAACAATACAAACATGATGAAGGCTAATTCAGCCTTGGCAAGATCATAAATTTTACTGAAGTTCCACTTTAGTAGCCAAACATACACGTTATAAGCTTCAATAGAAATACATTTTTGTCATACTAGGCACAGTACAATGAGCCGATATAGCCTAATTAAAGCCGGGGTCTACTACGGGAATGCCGATTTCGGGCCGCATTTCGCAACCGCCCTGGCGCAGATTAAGAGAATTATATCGATAACTTGTTGAAGTCCAAGAGGTAGATGTAGATTATATTTTGACTTCTTAAATAACCCTATTTAGGCCTCGTGAAATGCGATACATGTTCCCCATGGTGGTTGATATTGACCTAATGAAATATAAAACTATAACTATTATGTTTTCTCATCAAAGTCAGTGCAACTTCTCACTCTTTTTTTGTTGGGGGGGGTAGAAGGGAAGTTTTAAATCGTTTCAATTAGTATTTTTTAGGATTGGGAATGACTCGAACAATGGAACATTGTACGTATGTGCCTGTAATTGGCAAATACCAGTGAAACTTTTAAAAATATGGATGGATGCCTTTACAAAATAAAAATATAAGATTTAACCACGCACCAGTGAAGTCTTAGAATGTCACTCAATTTTGTTTGTCCTTTTTAATTCATGCGTGCACTCTTATTCTTTTTTTTTTTTGCTTCCAATTTTTAACACATTTTTCCAGCATTATGCAAACTTGTCCACAAAAAATTACCCCTACACCCAAACCCAAATTACTTGTTAATGGTGTAGTTACATAAAAACA
>JZLH01S0282781.1:69481-105595 GCA_001188425.1 Eucidaris tribuloides
AATACTCAAAAAATCAGTGCTCGTAATTAGCGCCACAATAGACCACATTGCGAGTTTACAACTTAACATTTCTTAATTTTTTCAAACCGCTCGCTCGCTACGCTCGCTCACGGATTATGTGTAGGCCTATAGATTTTATGTTTCAAATCGGAACCCATTTAAAAAAAACGTTGGGTTCGACTTAGATTGCCGCTAAAAACAGCATCTTCAAGCAATCACCTAATCTGATGGTGAAAATATCTGCTTGCGCCCAATGCCCCTTTTGACATATAAGTGCCCTTTTTTGGCTTTGCCCCCCCCCCCAAACGAAATACGTTCCGCCGCCCCTGAAAACAGGCATCCCTACTATAGACCAATTCAGATTCAGAACACTGGAGTTTATGTCAGCCATAAGGGGGGGGGGGGCTTCCGAAAACGAGAAGAAAAGACCATTCAAAGGGTTATGCAATGAGTCAGGTGCATTGAGATGTTACTTTTTTGTTAGGCTTGAAGCTTTTCAGTTAGATATTAGCATAAAAAACAGCACCCAAACCAAACAGGTCTATAGAGATAGGTACATAATAAAAAAAATCAATATTTTTATGTTTTACAAATTTGTCTGCTTTACCAAATTATATATTACCTATAAGAAGAAAGAATACTTGCATGCAATAAAGGCAGTGTAAATTGCCTCTATCAAACACTCACACTAGCAAACATCAACACACAGAGACATAAAAGTCAAAACATGTACATTGAACACTGTTACGCAGAAATAATATACAAAGTAATAACTACATTTCATAGATCTTTATTATTTATTCAGTAAGTAAAAAAATCAGTTTCAATCCAAGAGATATGTAATTTAACAACTTGAATTTACCCTATTTTTTCCACAAATACGGTAGGAAATGTTGTGTATCAAAGCCTTATAAAAATGATGTTCCAGACAATCTGGTTTCAGACACAACCGTTCAACATTTAATTACACTTATGAAAAACTTTTTATGGGATAAGCCTAAGGAGAAATGAACTTGAGTGTTCAAAACTTTTGTAATTGATAGGAAACAATTTGTTGTTAAAAATAATCACTGGTAACATTCTATCAATACATGTATATCAACCAGTCGCCATGGGAGTGTCATTGGACCTCTTTTTCTTAGTAATATTGAGGCAATGATCTTCAATTTGTCTCTTAAAGATTAAAACGTCTTCCATTTGCAGATGATACTAATTTCTTTATGTAATGTGCCATACTTGTATTTGAACTGTGTCTCACTTTAATGAACAAATTTCTACAAAACAAATAATGACACCTTGTTTAGTGGTAATAAATTACACACAAAAATGTATGGTTTTTGTGGGTAGAAATGTTTAACAAGTCCAATTTGATAACACAGCCCTTTCTTCACTTAATTCTTGGTGTAGTCATAGTGACATTATGTCATGGACAAGTCAATTAACAACATTATTTTGAAAATATTTAGAACAGTGGATGTCCTCAAAGGTATAACGATTTCCCCTTAAAATTTTATATAGTTTGTACAATACATTGTTACTTTTGTATACAACATATGCAAACATTATCTATTTTTTCATTGTTATGCTCCAAACGCTAGCTCCCCTTTTAATTCAATTGAATATTTTAAATGTCAATTTCTAGAATGCACTGCAGCTGGGTCAATTAATGTTTCAATATAAACACCTGTGCATATTTAATCAGATGTTTTTGGTAAAGTATTTCATTCAGTAGCTGTTATGTGGAATCTACTTCCACCTCATATTATAAACTGGTCTTTATTTCTTTCCTTCCAAACATATCTTGTTTGGAAGAAAACTATTTGTGATAGCAATTTCTTCTTTTGCGAAGTGAAAAGATTATTTTTTAACCTGCTGTCTCTGAGATTGGGCAGAACTGAATTCCTGCATTCAGTGGGCTTAGTCTATCGTTGGTGTCATATTAGCAATTAAGTAGCCTGAAGCCTTAAAGATTGTGTCAGGGATGTGCAAGTCCATTACTTCCCTTCATTATCAATACCAAATGGTAGTTGAGTACTTACAAATGGTGTGTTGAAAGTTTGAGATCCATACGTCATGAATTTGTTGTTTTATGAGAAAAACAAATAACGACATGTTACCAGAATGTTGTTCTTTCCCTGAGTTTCAATTTTGCTCAAACTGCGAATCGCGGTTATGTGTTTCGTACGAGACCAGGCGGGCGCACTGATTGGTTAACGGCTACTCCGCACGACCTTGGCTACCCGTGATCGACATCTTTGGAAGCGCACGTGCACGTTTGAGCGTCGAGGATTCTTTTGAATATTGGCTTCTGAGTAATTTGTAAAAAGGATGAAGTTAACCGTACCAGAATTTCACCAAAACCAATATTGTTACCGCGCACCGCTCTTGAGAAGTTGTTTACTGATATTAATCTTCACATTGGATATGATTTCAGCTGATTTCATTCATTTAGGTGTTGCAAATCAATGACACAATCTTTAATAACTTTAATAGTAACAGTTCAGGTGGTAATCCTCAACAAATCATCTATAGTTTTAACTATTTACACCACAAATTTCTTGATATGATAATTTTGATCGGTGTTAATCTAACATCATAAATGTAACTTTTATCAAGTTGTGCATCTGTCTTTGTAATGAATTTATGCCAACAAAATTTGAAACTGAAATTTTAATTCATCAGAGCACTACATGAGTTATGGTCAGGCCACTGCCAGTGACAAGATATATCCAGTGAAGTATAGTGTGTTACTTCAATGGTGCCATTTAAAGGGTGCATACACTTACAAATTTTGAGAATTCCCTCGATTCTGCATGACCTTCCAGCAATAAACTATAACTTATATGATCTGGTTCATAGTATAAAATGTATAACAGCAATTTTCCCAATAAACTTAGAAATCTTGCAAAGAGAATCAGAATCAAATATGTGATTGCACAACCCAGCAAAGAGGGTTCTGTGACCACTGATCAAGACGATGCATCCCTATAGGTTGCATAACAAAGACCTAACATTCTTCTTTCAGTGATGGTTTGCCTCCATTCTCTGATGTTATCTTCACAACTGATGCAGTTACAGGTGTTAGTATACCTCTCTTCTCCTTCAGCCAAATAGGGTGAAGAGTGACGACATACATCTGCAGATCCAGCTGCATTGGAAGCAATCGTAATGAAATAAAAAATGTTCCAACTAATGCTGTAATATGAATATTATATTACTTAATCAGTATATATAGAATCTGAAATTTCGCATTCATATTCACACATTTCACATTCAAAGTTGCATATGCACAACATATTATGAGGATTTTGCCTTATAAAAAGAGTCACAGGAACAGTGTGTACTCCATGGCAATAGACGTGGTGTCTGCAATTTTGAGTAGTGCAAGTTGAGCTTAGTATGATACTTATGCTAGTTCTCTAAGAAGCATTATATGTTTCAAGTTTCAAGTTTCAGGTATGTACAAATCCAAATGCATGCCAACAAATTCCAAACCAGTTTTGCATCACAGGGAATACTACAGGCTGCATAGTCATGTACATCCTTCAGTTGAAACTAGGCCTCCCATTTCATTTGGAAGTTAGTGAAGGTTTTGGTGAACTTAATGTCTTTGAAATAGTATCATTTTTTTTTTAATTCACAATAGTCTTTCTTAACATGCAAATCATACTTCAAGTAAAACTTAAAAGGGCTTTACAGGGAGTTTTCAATGGGTCCAAATCATGCTTACATGTGAAAACTGTGGCACTCCATCTGAAGTCAGTTGTCATCTCTGGTATGTCTTGATGCTCTGCACAAATTGTTTTGAGTACACGAATTTCTGATATAATACCAAAGGATGTCTATTCTTCTCCTTTCATGCATCTGTCCGATTGTCTGATGGGTAGCCTGTAGAAAATATACAAAATTAAATTTCATTTCAAGTAAGTACTAGCTGACCAAGGCCCGATTGATAGGTCATCACCAATTTCACATCTGAAATGAAACATGTTTTTATTTTCCTCACAAATTATTCTACATCATTGGAGTACTTGTCCTGACTAGTATTTTGTGCAGTTCTTAAAACGGCCAAGATTCCGAGAATTTTCTAGTTTTGATTAATTAATTAATTTAAATCAAGATTATTCATCAAACAAATTCTAGGAGGTAGAACATTAGGACATTAATTTCACTATGTGCAAGTGTGGTGATTTTAAGCTGGTACTTATAATCTATGTGGAAAACTTGTTTTTTTTATTCAAAACAAGTAGAAAAAGTTCAAAAAGGGTTTTGGTTTTGTGTCAAGAAAATATCATAGGACTGAAAACCGGGAAAAATAGTAAAGTCTCAGAAGGACATATATAACATATTCCTCAGTACAGGTTTTCGATATTAATGTTGCTGTGTGTGTGGTTTTGTTTTTCTAGTTTTTTTGGGGGGGGAGGGGGGTAAACATTACATGCAACGTACTTTTAAACATGATTTCATTATTTGCATTACGCAGTGCATGGACTTTTGTTTTACCTGCTGAATACGTAATATGTTCACATGACTGGACTCTCGTCCTCTCGACATTTAAAACTAAATCAACACGAACGTTAACCACACTGTCCACACAGCTTGATGTCCTGATGTGCATGCTGCCTAACCACGAGCCGCTGCCATTAATGGACAGCGTTCCCGGGCAGCGTTCGGGTCGGTGCGGCTACATGCTGCCTTACCGCGACGGCCCGCTCCCGTACTGTTGCTTGCCTAGGCTAAGGCCCTATAGGGCCTAACGTTAGGTCTCGGAGGGGTGTACAATCTAAAGTCGATGAAAAACAGGCGGGGAATTTAATTACAATGGGGATATTTAATTCGTCTTAAATTAGATCTACTTGTCCGAGACTTGTGAAGTCAATAGCGTTATTAAATTCTAACAACGCTAACGTTAACTTACTAGTAACGTTAGCTTGTCAGATCTACATGCCCGTAGGGCCTACTGCATTACACGTAAATACACCCGCAGCTACATCACAGTACGGTGCAACAAACTCCGCTGCCGCTGGCAGGCATACTCATTTTATCTGAAAATACGAGGAATGATGCGATGCGATTACATCAACTTACCGGTAAAATGAAGCACCATTCTGTCACTAACAGTCAGTTTCTCATGCATCCAATAAATTGCATTAGAAAAGCTGAAAAAGATGCAAATATTAACTTTTGACTGTGAACTAGCTGATCGCCGAGACAATAATTTTTTGTGCGCCGCAACAGGAAGTGACGTCTTAGGGTCTTAAAAATCTTTCTATCGATTCAGCCAGTATTCATAACCCATGTTTCCAAATAAAGGAATTACTTTACCAAATAAGGTAATACCCATGACGTATTTTACGTCATGGGAAATCGGCCGCCATTTCTTTATGCAAATAGTTAGCTATTTCGAGGTTGAAATGTCAACGGTGGGCGGGGCTTAATGCCATAGGCATTACGTAGAGCGCGTAAAAAGCTTTCCGTCTAGAAAAATATATTAATAGGTCAATGGGTACGGGCACCGGATGTGCCACGTATAGACCCTACCGTAATTACAGAAACTCGTATAGTCTATGTGTTGATTGGATGTACACTAAGCTACATATAAGGAAAATGCGCTTGCAATTCGTAGCCATTTTTTTGCGACGGACTTATGTGTACGTCACACATACACACTTTTTGCATGTCATAGATATTGATGTTGAAAAAAGTTTATATCAAAAGGTGAATGATTTTTAACTCCATCATTGAAACGGTGGACGATAAAGAGTTTAAAACTTTTTTTAAAGTTAAATTTTACTGGGCCTAGCAACATGAACATTTCATAATCTTTTGATGATATTTTGATCTCGTACTAATGGGTCATAATAGCATAACATACTGGCATTACGGATGTTGCCAGCATTTCACGCTTGTATGAGCAGTAACTACTGTGGGGACATATCTATGAAAGCTGAAGAACGTTTGAACCGCATCAAAGTCAATTGTTAGCAGTTATTTCGGGGCTTGTGCTTTGTTATTCATTATTGGTTTGAATAATATTTGATCTTAAACCTCTTAACCAACCGCTCAACAAAACCCCATTCATCATCCCTTTGTAAAATGCATTCCCTCTGCACGCATCGCCTCCGCTAAATATTTACCAGTGTGATCTGATGCATGAGGAAATGGTGCTTTCATAAGCTCAGGGCTGTTGAAAAAGACAGTGTCAGTGCTATCCAGTTGAATGGATCCTGCTCCATCGAAATAAAAATGAAACTATCTAAATATTCCTGTCAAATAGTGCCCGTACCTTAACAAATTATACATACACTTGAAAATGTCCACAGAATCTAGGTGTACGTTCCAGAACTTACGAACCCATCTTATGAGCAGACGTTACGCCATCTAAAATACCTTCTGTCGCACTTCCACGGATTATGATTAAATGTGAAACATTTTTTCATATGATTCTGATGTTATACCAGACCTCCTACATTCTACTGTTGTGATCACACATAGGCAGTTATTCATTACCAGAGTAAAAACCATGAAGGTACTTTTCTGATATAAGAACGTGCAAATCATAGGATGGTTAATGCACTGAGCATTTTCGGCTTTGAAGTTTGGAGTGGATAAATATCAGGAAAAAAAGAGGCAACTGAGTATGATTTTTAACTGCACCACCAGGTGGTATTAATAAAATATGAACAGCAGACATGGAACTGAATATACAGGTGTAAGCCTGCCTTTAGTGTTACGTCCGGTTAACGTAGGCCAATTTAACATTTTTCTTGGTCCAATTTTACACTTCTATACTGCAAAAACTGGGGTGTTAATTTGAACACGCAAGAGGTGTTGCACAATATGAATTACCGGAAAAGTGTTGATTTTTCAACACACTTGGTGCTAAAGCTAATGTTCTTGGTGTTTGACATAATTCGTATGGTGTTGAAATAACACCCGTGGTATTAAAATTTTACACCACGTATGATATCTATATTGTGCAACACCATGGGTGTTATATTTTACACCACAGGTTTTGCAGTGTATGGACAAATTGCTTCCTTTTAATACACCATGCTTATAATCATCATGATAGCGGGTGCTATAGCCATATTCATACACACGGAAATGTGGACATGTGATATTTCTATAAAAGAAAAAGAGATAAAACAATGCAAGTACGGTTGTGCGATCAGCAATTATTTTGCACGAGGCTGAAATATTTTTCCTCACATAAACTTTCTGCAAACTGTCCAAAGTTGTCGTTTTCATGATATCATGGCAAAAGTAATAGGTCTCTCTGTTCGGTGAAGTGTTTCTTCCCTCATCTCTCAAAGAAAAGTTATATAAACTATAGGGGCCAAAAGGACATTAAGCATGCTAAGTGGTCTATTTAAAGGAGTTTAGCTACTCGGTCTTGCAGAAAATGTTTGTAGGTGCAGGGCAGTGTCAGACTTTTGCTCCTGGACTATTACGGAGGTTGTGATGACAGGAAGTGCCAACTTGAATACAACAATACATATTCCAATTTCTTCATTAAATGTGTAGACGATTTTGTTATTATGGATGCAATTGGTAGGATACAGCTTCATTAATTTCAGCAATTTGTTCACGTTTTATTTTCACATTCTTTAATCACGATAATGCAGCCAATTTAGGGCAGTGACAGAATAATCTCACACGCAAAAGCTTAAAATGAGACTATTTAGAATTGTAGTTATCCTAACTAACTGCATTATGTACCAGCGACATTTGGAAGATTGTCATAAAAACAAAGTAAAATAGATGCCTTTGGACGACGATGCTTGCAGAAATTCCTCAAAAGTAGGTAACAACCCACATACTAAACTAAGAAATACATCACATGACAAAAGCTCAATCTCTCACACTCTAAACACAAACTAACCAATTTGAATAGGAATCATTTCAATCGGGGACTGAATTTGCTCAACATTTTACTAGATTCTGATCATATTTGAATAGAATCTATTCAACATTTGATCAGATTTTGAATAGAAATCTCGTAAGTCCCCCATTGAAACAATTCCTATTCAGATTGATAAGTTTGCTTTTAGAGTGCAGTAAAAAAATTGAGACACTTAAAACCCCAAAAATATACCCGAAATTTCAGAACATATGGCTTCCGAGGCAGTTTTATGAAGGTCAAGAGTTCCCCGTGGAAGAAGGAAGAGAGGACGAGCTAAACATACATGGAGACAGACCGTTCTACAATATCTAGAGTAAATTAAGCGAGAGATATAAGTTTGTAAAGGGCGGAGGAAGTCTCCCATAGTGGAACGGAATGGCAAAGGGTTGCTGCCCAAAGCACACACCCGTGCAGGAAAAACTACCTCTGAGTAAGTCAGTAATACAAAGACAAACAAACGGGTTTACATGACGGCTGCAAATCCGTGATCAAATTAAATTTGCATTACTGTTGTGAAAAGAGTAGTCATCGCACATTATTATGTTATCATGAGCTTGTAATAAATTCAGGGGAGGTGGAATGTATTTTCGTTTGGGGGCAAAGCCAAAAAGGGCACTTATATGTCAAAAGGGGCATGCTGGTATTTCCTCCATCAGATTGCGTTTCTGCTTGAAGAAGCTGTTATTTCGCGGTAATATAACTTGAGCAAAACCTTTTTGAAAGGGATTTCTGATTAATAAAACATGAAATATATATCAACTCCGCAAGTGAGCGTAGCGAGCGAGCTGTTTGGGAAAAATTTGAAATAATTTATGTTGTAAAAAACTCGCTTTGTGGTCTATTCTGGCGCTAATTACAACTCTGATTTTTTGTAGTGCGTTAAAAAGATGAAGAACATCTGCCTACATTAAACGGATCCATACGAACCAATGAGCAAACACTTTGAGGAGGGTAGAGATACCATGATAAAAATCATGTAGTTTCGTTATGAACAATGATAGGAATGGAAATTCTTTTTGAAAATACTTCAAACAGCGGTCTAAAAAAAAAAATTCTTATTCGTAAATCTTGCGTCATCTCTTGTTTATAGTACATACCTAATGGCCATTATACATTATAAAATAAAAAAAAACAAAATTATGTCTTTTTATAAAGTGTGAATCTGAGCATATCCGATTTTTTTAGTAGTAACTACTACCAAGTACCCCATCAGCACGATAGTATAATTATTAATATACTACATAAATTATACAGTCATGATGAACTTTGTAGAGTTTTATTACAGAAAAAGGGGCATTCTTCTCCTAAAGAAGTGATTTTCTTTGTTGAAGAGAAGAAAGGGCTACCGTCTGAAAGTTCCCTCACGAAAGACACTTTCTTATCGCTGAAGAGCACATAAAAATGGAGCCATATTATTACGGAAAGAGATGGAGAGGGCCCAAGTTTTACAATCCCAGAGGGCATTTTAAGTTGAGAGGCCAAATGCCCTATTTAGGCACATAATATGCCTCTCCGTTGAAGAAAGTTCGCCGTTCCCCCGTCATAGGGGCAAAAATACATAGAATAAACAATAACAATGATAAAAGAAAATCACATTCAGTGACGATAGTGCGTATATGTCAAAAAGGGTGTAACCTCACTCAATATGGGTACAACCAAAAGAAGGCACATTTAACTTACAAGTAGAAACAATGGCGTCATTTTCCTATAGGTGAAAGGGGGAGATAGTGGGGCAACAGGGCCTAATTTTGCTACCACATGAGGGCATTAAGATGAGATGCCAAAATGCCCTTTTTAAGCACAAAATGATCGTTGAGCATAATTTACCCACTTATGTCTTCACTGTACTGATCTTGAAATAAATGAAAAAAGAAGAAAATATAACATGATATTTAATAGATAAGAAATAAAAGAGAATCACCTTCAGGGACGAAAATATGTAGATCAAACACAAGTGTCACTTCACAAAGGGCACATTTCATTTTGAAAAGGGGGAATTTTTTTCCTATCGGATTTTTTTCTGAGGGAAATGCCCTCCTACCCCCCCCCGGTTCTGCTGCCCCTGAATAAATTAGAACTGTCACCAGATGATATGCCACATGATTCCGGGTTTCCAAACTACAGTAGAGAATTACCAAATGATTATGTTTGTGTAAGGCCTTGGTCACACTAGCTGTTGCGACTACCTGCGATTGAGTTACGACGAGTTATCGCAGGTGATCGCCAGTAGTTGCAGCTAGATCGTGCGATTTATCGTACGACAACCATGGAAATCACTTGTGATCGCAGGTGATGGTACAATCGAAAATAGGTTTTCAAACCGGTTTGAAAACCTGGCTACGATCAATTTGACCGCAAAGAAGTGGCAAGCAATCGCAGTGAATCGTGCGGGCATCGTGGCCATCACCGTAGCGAGATCGTGCACTATTCGCACTTCCAAGAGCGAATTTGCAAAGATACGAGAAGTGGTAAAAACTGATCGCGGTAGACCACGTCAAATGGTAGCTCATCGCACGATATGTATGATCCTGACTTGTCGAATACCTGGAATGTGATTAATGGCATTTTTTTCGGTTAATATTTGGTTGTTGCTGTTAATAAAGTGAATGTCATTACCGGATCAAGTCGGCATGAACTTCAACATCAATCGATTGTGGCATCTTCGACGGAGGCTTCTTCTATTTCCTCCGCTACAGGCTCCGCCTCTTCCTCGAGGCTTTCTGGAGGCATGTCTGAAATATACTGTAGCATGTATAATGTACGTAGTAGCATGTATAATGTAGAGTATCCTGTGGTCTCTTAATGAAACATTAGTGTGCCAATGTCCAGAAGGGAACACTGATTTAATATAGCCAACGTGAATAATGAAACTATAAAATAAATATTTTCTTTGTTGAGGTTGTTAAAAAAAGCCATTCATTCACACTTCTTTTCACAAACGCATAACAACCGTAGCTATCCGTTGAAACCAGTGAATGCACGACTTCAGTAGAGAATGAGGCATGAAGTAACGCGTACGATTAGCTACCATTCATCGCAAGTGATCGCACGAATACCTGCCACTAGTCGCCAGCTAATCGCGCGCGTTTGTGTACGCATTAGCTGTAGGTAATTCGGCACATTTGCCCACCACTTTGCCGCAAGTGATCGCACGACACTGTCTTGCGACTTGTCTGCAGGTGATTCGGCAGCTAGTGGGGCGATTAACGATTGTATTTCGTGCGATTACCTTAACGACAAGTGGCAAACAGGTCGTTACATAGTGTGACCATACAGCACAAATCGTGGCGAGTTTACTTGCGACTGGCTTGGCGGAGGCCCTTGTCGTACGATTCATTTCATCGCAGGTAGTCGCAACTGCTAGTGTGACCAGGGCCTAAAGTATCCTGATTACCAATTATGTCCTGTATACCAACGAGTATGCGGTTAGAGTAAATCGCTGTCCCATGAACAGTGCAATTGTAACGTCAATGTTTTCATAGTTCATGATTTCTCTATTACACACGACATATAAAAATAGGTACACGTTAGTACGCTAACGAGTATAGGGAAGTATATAAAACTTTAATACTTTTAGGGACGGTCATCATATTTCATTTTACCACGCCTACACATCCAAATACAATGTGCTCCACCACAAAATTGAAAAGTAATTGAACTTATTTGTCGATATGAGATCACTTCTATTGGATAACACTTGTCCAAAGAAATGAGTCTTCTTTTTTTTTTACCTTTACTGACCTGTTACATTTGCTGGTTTGACATAATCAGCAAGTCTTTTGTTTTCGGTGAAGATACAAACAAAGTCCTATACCTTTCTTCATAACCCTGTTAAATAAACAATAAATTTTCATATGGTAACCAGTATGTCGAAACTGAGACACTTCATTTCAATTGAATTGATTTTTTTCTATACATTGTTACTCTTGCGTAACGTTATAATCTGTATTTGTATAAACACACCAATGCAAGCAGCTTTTACTTCTTTGGGCTGTGCAATACCCAAATTTGGATCTTCTAGTTGAGTTTATCACAGTTCCGAATATTATCATTATTAATAGTAGTTCTAGTAATGATTGAATGCTAGTACAGGTAATATGATTTTTTTTTGTATGCATTAATGGATACTGGAATATGATTTATATAATTTATATATTTGAATTCAGTGCGCACACCTTTTGTCATGTTTATTTTAATAACTTTCAGTTTTACAAATTTAGCCTTATACACACTTCTCTCAATTTAATTAATAAATATTCCGATGATGGATATCCTCCCCTCAAAGATTTTTCCGTCTATGTAACTGGGTTGGTGATTTAAATCAATGGCAATTCAAATCACTGATTTTGGCTTTTTACCTCTCAGTTTGTTTAAAGATCAGTGATTTGAATCAATACGATAGATTTATTGATTTTAATTACGTTTTAAATCATGAACTGGATTTTGATTTACATCATCCCTTAACAATAATATCAAAAATCACAAACCCAGTTATGTAGTAGTAATAATAATAATGATAAAATACAGAAAGGTATATATATATTTCATTAAGTACCCTAAAACCTAATGATATCATCTCTTTGTCCAAATGTTTCTTTATATTATTTTCATATTTGTGTTTTAGCGGTATGTATATGAATATGTATATCTTAATTATAATATTTTAAGTTTTATCTTGCTCAGTTCAGGTATTATAATTTATGATCATATTTAATTTATGTATTGTGTATTATGCTCGTACCCTCTTTTTTACGTATGGTGCACTCACATTGCCATTTATATAATTGTATAAATTGTAAATTAATTGCAATTCAGCCTTTGGGCTGCAACGATGATTTCAATAAAACACCATTATATTTATATTTATGTTTACAAAGTTATAACAACTATTGCGTGTAGAGGTTTTGTTCAAAAAGAAATATTGTGTCGGTTTTTTTTTTTCAAATACTCTTTTCTGTACTTGAATGAAATCTTTACAACATCATCTATACGTAGATGGTTTGAAACCGTTTGCTTTTAATTCAATTCAATTTTCAATTCAATTCAATTCAATTCAATTCAATTTATTTATTCCGCATTAAAAATCATGAATGAAAATACAAATTATTATTAAATGTAAATATATAAACAGTAATATTGCGAGGCTCTCCAAGAAGGTGAAAACCTGTGTTTGTTGGAGCGCCTTTACAAATGTATTGTGAAGAACAAACAAACAAAAGCACAAATATACTTAATACAACAATGCAAAGAAAATATAAACACAGGTACTAAACGGAACTGTACTATACAACGACAAATAAAAACAAAACAAAAACAATAAACATACAAACATACGAAACTTTTGCTTAATTATTCGCTAACTGAGATTTCCTGTACTGTTGTGACAAATAATGGTTGTATTGTGTTTTAAAAGATGATAAAAACGGAGCTTCTGTAATATCATTTGGGAGAGAATTCCATGTTTTTTGGTCGGATGTGGGTAATTGATTGAAGTTGTAATTGAGTTTTAACTGACCATACATGAAATTTATTTGCAGAACTTGTGTTGTGATTATAAATTTCCTAATTATAATGGAAGAGTTGGCGGAAGATTTGCCCTGTGCATTATGTTTGGTGCAAAGTATCAAGTACAGAGAATCATGAAAATAATAACATGTAATACCGTATGTTCAATTGATGGGTTGTGATAATGACCAAAATGCAGTATGATATGTATTTTCTCACAGAAAGACTTTGCAGGCAGTCACAGGGAAATATTGTTTAGGATGATAATTTCATGTCTTGATTCATTCATTCCATTGAAACAAGAGAGCTGAAATAGTAAAAGGGGAAGGAGCTCACTGAATCAAAAGGTACATAAATTAATTCGGTGAGATTAACACGCATGAGCGAGGCCACTCAGCTGTGACGTAGGCTGCATGCGTCGGTCATGTCACGTGAGGTCGAGGTCAGCGCCGTGCACGATTTGATTGGTAGACGAGAAAAGCCGTTACCCTCAAATATCGAAGAAGACAAGTATAGCAGAGCGTTCATTAAAAAAATACCACTATTTGGGGGTTGCATGACTGTGTGTTGCATGACTTCTTATTCCTGACTATACTGCACCATAATATAAATATAAGAATACAAAATATTTCATGCTGTTGATTTCAATATATTTCTTTACCTATTTCTGTTACCTGGCGGTCCCCTCTTCATTTAAAATGTTGTTATTCTGCAATCTTTAATTATTTCAGCTTAATGAGTAAGGTTAAAATAATGTAATTGTTAAAAGGTTCTGGAAGCACACTGATGAAGAGTAAATTGTTTGGATTCGCTGGATGACTTTTGTGCGGCCAAAAAAAAATGAATTGCAAAAGAGAGGTACTGAACTTTTGAACCAGATCAAGGTTCATGGCTGGCAGTTATTCCGTGGCTTGCGCTTTATGTTATTGAGTTTAAATCTATTTTGATCTTTAACGCGTCACGTAACCGCTCAAAACAACCCTATGTCTCAGCCCAGTGTAAAATCCATTCCTGATGTATTATCTGATGAATGAGGAAATGGTGCTGTAAAAAAGGTTACAGGGCTGTGAACAAACAAAGTACCATCCAGTTGTATAGACCCTGATCCATCGAAATGAATATGAAACTATCCAAATGCCAATAATGTACCTCAACAGAATATACATACACTTGGAAATTTTCCAAATGAGAACAATTAACTAGGTTCCATCATTTACGAACCTATGTTATGAGCAGACGTTGCCCCAGCTAAAATACCCTTTGTTGGTTATCTACGGACGCTATTTGATATGATTGAAACTTTCATATTTTCTATGTGATTCGGATGTGACACCCAATCTCCTGCATTCTATAGGACGGCTAGAGGTGAGAGTATGAATTATTTATTCCTAGATAGAAAACATGAAGGTACTCTTTTTTGATAATTATGAAAATGTGCAATGCCGGATCGAGTATTAGTTTTTGAGCGGTCTTTCTGCCAACCTAGGGACACGACAATCTGTTTATAGTCAGAGAGAGTGGTTAAGTCATAATCATTCATAGACATGATAGGGTTGAAAACTGAGAAAACAAGAAATAAACAAAAAGAAAGCATGGGTGAACGGTAAACGAGGCTACTTTCTCAAAGAGCCCATATAGGAGATGAGTCAAACAGCACTTACTGGTTAAGAGAATATACCTACCTCATCTGCCAGAAAATGTTTGTACGTGCAGGATAAAGTTTGATCAGGGAACTAAAATAGGAGTGAAACGAGATATTCTCTTTCGTTCCCATCCTCTAAGCCGCGGAAAAGTTATTTGCTGCTTCCCAACTGTGTTCACCAGGTTGTTAAACAAAGCACGAGATTTTAGCATGTGCTTATTACTAAGTCATTTCAGTTAGGCAAATTCGCAAAAAAAGTATAAACGTTGTATTTAAATTTCAAATGTATTGACACCAATAAACTTGCGAGTCAATTTTAGAATGACATTTTAGTTGTGTGTGAAATTTGTATCATTCTCTAGACCTCGCATCCAATTCAAATGGTGTTTTAGCACAATCATGACATTTTCACATGGTCTCATGAGCATGTATATTCTGATCTTGAACCAAATTTGATTTATCTTCCACAAACGATAGTGATAAGGTGAGATGACATGTGCATGGAAATTTGACTTTTCAACTAACTATATCGCTGAATAAAAAAACCACATTTGATTAAAGTCTAATTAAGGTTTTGTGGTGAGGAAGAAAAAATAATGCTTGGCAACATCCCGTGACCCTAGACCGTCGATCTTTCAACTCCGCGAATATATTCCTTACAGTGTATATTTAAAGGCAGTCTGTAGTTTCAGTTTACAAGACACCTAAGAATGATCTTGAATTGTGATTGGCCAAACGCATGTCACATGATATTCCAGAGAAAATACATATTTAACTCCATAAAAAAAACATCTTTGTATTATGCGCACTACTCACGGCTCCGCATAATGAACGGGTCCCTTGCAAAGCGATAGCGAGTGCCTTACGACAGGGCCAGCGAGTATTTAGCGACAGCGCTATAAATAGCCTTCACTGAAAGGTATTGGCTAACATTTACCACATTTAAAAAAAATCTGAGCTGCATGATTCCCCATGCTACCAGTGTCTTTGATGAGGTCTAAAAATGAAGCCCTGAAATAATTGTATTTCAAAATGATTATTTAGTGCTTTAAAAAAGTGAAAATCGCATGTTGACCAGATTCACTTGCCCATTTCCTCCCATAGATTTACTGTGTGTACACCTAGGTTAATAAAACTCGCCCCGAGTTTTATTGTTTATTCATGTATAACTTGCCATTGGCAGTGTAACTTTCCAAACTTTTGTATTCTAGGGTGTTTATTTGTCCATTTGAACACTACTATGTAGCTCAGATATCAAAGTTTGACCATTTTTTAAATTGAAGTTCCACAATGTTAGCCAATAACTTGAAGAGCTTCCGCGCCGCGCACGCTGGTCTGTTCTTTCCTAGGCGGCCGGGCTGGGTGAGTCGTACAATATGTGTAGCATTAGCAGCTCGCGTACATTTCGTGTACTGTTTACAAGTACCTGTTTTAAGAATTTTGCAGATTAGCTGCTAACGTGTTGCTGCCTAACTTTTTTTTAATTCTTCATTGCAAAATAGCAACAAATGTTGTTCTTCTAATTTGCAATATTGGGTAGCGACGCTCGCGTACGTTTTCTAGGCCTATTTTAAGAAATTTGCAGCGCATCTGCTAACGTATGACTGTGGCGTCCTTACAATTTAAACTGATTCTTCGTTGCAAAATGTCGACCTTCATTTTTGTGCTTTGCCTGTCACTGACACCCCAACAGTTCTGGGACGTAAATCAGAAGAAATCTTGAGTAGTGATGTGATAAGGACAAGGTGTTGTATAAAACAAATGATTTATGATCTTGTTCATGCATTATAGGGCACGCAATAGTGTGTTCATCGCCAGGCCCTTTTGAATAGACCATCGGCTTATCTCGCGCGTCGTGCAATGTTCGTGCCCAATGTATATGACTCAACAAAATTTTATTATGTTTTTAGCTAGAGCTATTTTGTTACCCAACGCCCTGAAAAATTGATCGCCCTCAATCTATTTTATTTTCGGGAAGTTAATGATTAAAGACAACAACATCGATGGCCCGACATTTTGCTATTTATACTTGCTTATCATTTAGATAATATATTTTTAAATCTGAACCATTTTCCCTCGGTATGATGTTGTTGTTTTATGTTTTGGTATGACAGTGAAATATTGATATTTAAAAAAAAACAATTGCCAAAATGACCCAACTATACACCATCTGTAAATTAAATTCTAACAAAATACAGTCAGTTACCGAGGTGACGGGCTGAAAGTAATCCAAATAACCAGTTACTTTATATATCACTTTGCAACTTCGACATCATTTAATTTTTCGTTCAAATATTGCGTGCACACTTTATAAAGTTTCATGTAAATCCCATTAGCAGTTCTTGATTTATTTTGATAGCACACGAAAGCGTAGCTGGACGTATGCGAACTGAAGGTATAATGCTTTGATTAACGTTTGGTAATTGCCCCTGGTTCTCGAATTGCAGGGTCGGCATTGCCCACAGAGCAATCTCACCACCCAACCCCCACCCCACCACGCCCCCCCCCAACCCAAAAAAAAAATATATAATATAATAATATATATATATATATTGTGAGAGAAGTACTAATAACAACAACTAATGCTTCCTGTAAGAATCATAAATAAATGAAAGAATACACAAGTAAAGGAGTATCTTTAAGAGCTCTTCCACACTGAGAATATATGTATATATAATGCTCTGCACAAACGCATTGAGCACTTTTCTACTGCAATTTGATATCTCTTCATATATATATATATATATGTACAGATAGATATAGATATATATAGATAGATAGATATAAACGGCAGCTAACGCATCATAGTTTCAAATGGCAATGACATACTTTACGTTAAACGGGGCAAGAGAAAGAACTAACCCATAACAAGGAGAGTATTACCAATGCAATGAGAAGATTAAGTTGGTAGTAACCATTTATAACACGGGGCCCATATCGTTTGTATGTGTTTTTGGTACAACGGACATGGTAGAAATGAAAGAACGTAATGATATCTGTCACCTATTGGGAAACATATCTTAAAAGTGAAAGAAATCGATAAAACTGATGGAGTAGTGACATTCATAACCTGTTGGAGACGGTTTGATTTTGATATAACACACATTTTTCCACAGACCACAACCCGAGATATCTCGTACTCAGTCTCCAACGGGTTGAATAATGGAACACAGTTTTGAAGGATGGCAATTCCTTGATAGTGGATCAAATCTGTCATTTTACGTATCACTAATATTGAAAGCCCATTTATCTGTCTTTATTAGTGTTTTCATCTTTCCCTATTTGCTACGATTTATTTACCAGAACGTGCGCGAATGAGTTTTTATTTTTAGGTGCACTGTACATGGTAAACGGTTGAAAAATTGCAATAGTTGTACGTGTGTTTTATAACCTGCCTGATAGAATCAGGTGTCCATAGATTAAAGTCTTACTCGGAAGCAAAGTGCAATTTATGATATACCATTTATTCAAGAATTCCGATCAAGTTTTGCAATTACCTCTGACAGTGTCCCTAATATACTCCCCTTCCCATGCAAACAGGGAACAAAACAAGGACCAATAGAAAGTCAAATGCACGGGTTCTCTGACATGGTTAACATAAATCCACGATCAAATCATAATAGTCGATCGAAGTCATATTGTGTTACGTTTGCGAAAAGTTTAGACATCGCCATACATGTTGAGCAAACTTACCACAAGGCAGTGTCATGAACTTGCAATGTCGCCAGATAGTATGCCAGATTACAGTGGTATCCAGATTACGGTCGAGAAGCACCAAATGTTTAGAACGACGCTTACAGATAGTCGGAGTGATGAAAGCGATCCTGCTGCCTTTACAAAATGTAACTGCCGAATTTCGCAATACTAATGTTTGTGTCAATTCTAATGAGCACGTCCTGCTCACCAACGCGTAAGTGGTTGGTATGAATTGTATAACTGCACAACACAATTGTGTTTTCAATATGTTATGGTTGGTGGTTTCTCTATTATATACGATCTGCAAAATAACAGTCATGGACAAAAGTTTGGAATATGTTTTTTTTTCTCTACCAAATGCATTTTTATTCATATCCATGACAGGTTACTTGTCCTGAAGTAGAGGCTCCAGGGGCGGCGCCACAGGACCTGGGGACATGGGGCGGCCACCCCCTATTTTTCAAACTTATCAAAATGACTGGAATTTTACTATTTTTCGAAAATTTTGCCCCCTCTATTGTTGCTGAATTGGCTTGTAAAAATGGTGGGCCAAAAATGCTTTTTTTGCCCCCCCCCCCCCCTCCGCTTGTTGGACGCTGTTTGACTTGCAGTTTGGCTAGTAAAAAAAATGGCAGGCAAAATTTTCCCGACGGATTTCGCCCCTCCTAAAATTTTACCCTGCATGGCGCCTAAAATTTTACCCGTAGCTCGGTTCCACTATATTTATCCATAATGTCAAATTTACCGTATTTTCTTAATTTTTTTAAGAATGCCATATGGTGACTTTTAAACGATCAATGAGCAGTTATGGAAATACGCAGGAAAATTTCGGTTGACGCAAGCATTTATCTTTATCTGTCTTTTCAATTACTTCCACAAAAATGGCAGCTTTTCAGAATAATTATGATAATGGTATACAGTGTGCTTATTTACAACATACATGTACAAAAGAAAAATCATTTTCCCACAAACCAAATGTGAATGTGTATACTACCTTTGAATGGATTAGACGGCTATGCCTAATCATCAAACATAAAAAAGTATTTCATCTTAAACGATGATGAAGTGAAATAAAATGAATTAAACAATGTTGATTCTTGTATTACTCTTGAAGTCTTACGTGGGTTAAAGATGACTGCCACTTCACAAGGTGACTGTTTGTGTATCACCACAGTATGTTCTGTATTTTGTAATGTTTCTTACATCTACAGCACCTTTATAATGTGTACTGTCAATTTTTTTTCTTGTCCTTTTTTTTCACCTATGTTTTGATTTTTGTTTGTAATTTCTAATCATTGTTAATTGTTTATGTATATACATGATTCTGTTAATTCAATAAAACATATGAAAAAAATCATTTGCACGAGCAAAAAAAAAGAATTGACCGTTCGTGTGGTTAGGGGAAATCCCATTCTAGTTTGCTTTTGTTCTGTTAAAAGTGTGCATTGTAAAGCATTTCATACCGTGATATCGTGTGATTTATCACCTATTCCTCGTAAAGACAAACAACAATATAGAGTACCGTGGTTATGACGCAAAACTGGTTTCGAAATATGTGGGAACAAAATATTGACCAGGCTGTACGCATTAATTTTACGGAGGGGCAGGATGATTCATGAAACAAGTGCGATGTTCACAAATAGCAACTTAGGAGGTGTCATAGGCTATATTTAGATGTATTTTCTTGCAGAATTGATTTACTCATCATAGTCCATGATAAAAAAAAACTTGTGGAAATAAAAACGTTAAAAAAAAACCAAGTTACATGCATAACTTACAAAATGTCTACTTATTGGACAAAGCAATTTTAATATTTATTTGTATATCAGAAGTTTTAACCACTTCCCGTCATCACAAACACGGTAACAGAAGAGTCCAGGGTCATGGGTCTAACACCGTCCTGGTACCTACGAACATGTTCTGGCAGATGGAGTATATAAACTTTTAAACTAGACCAATTTAGCACTGGTTGCCCTGAGAGATGAGGAAAGAATCACCAAAGTGATTTTTTTGGAGGGGGGGGGGCAATGAGATCGTGAGAAACAATTGTTCATAGTTATTATATATCTTGCCAAAATAATTTCCGACCGCACGTTCATGTTTTTCTTCTGGTGTATCTCGCACAGTGGCGTAACTACGGGGGGGGCACGGGGGGCACGGGGGGGCACGTGCCCCCCCCCCAACCGGCCGGCAAAAAAAATCGAAAGAAAAAAGGAAAGAAAAAGAAAAAGAAGAGCTGGGGCGAACCGAGTTAGACATTGGTCTTAAATCACCTTTTGAGATAGAACTTATGAGACTACATGTAATCCTTATGTTAAGTAAACTTTTTTTTAAATCTAAAACTTATTGAAAACTGCGTAATATAGGCCTATAGTTTTGTTCGTCTATTTAAAGTGGCTGCGTATCGTGCACACAATGTGAATGTTCGGCTCTCATATTATAAATAATGACAGAGATGCCAGGTACAGTTCAGCACTTTTTGTGTATTTCACTAAACATCCAGATGAAATGAAGTCTCTCTTATCGAGAGGAATATAGTGAGCTGATCAGAGATCTAACCGCTTATATAGAATCTTTGACGAGTGTTTTCTGGTGTTGGTAGGATTGTTTTGGTTATCAGTCGTTGAAATGTTTCGGAACATAGATACATCTTTTGTGTCAAATATAAACATGTATTTTTTATGAACAAGAATGTTTGTTGTTCGTCACAGTGCTCAAATTGTTGAAAAAACGTAATGTGATTATGAAAGCTTCCTCGTCTGGTCGGACAAATTTAGGGTTCGATTTCAGAAAGCCAGAATGCACAACAGAATGAGTTTACGACTTCTTCCCTTTGCCCCAAATGAATTATTTTAGCTTCAATACCGCTCGCAGGGTTACCTATATAACTTCAAACCAGCGATAGCAGAGGCAATATTGCAGATACACTTATCAAAATCAAACAATATTGTGTAGAAATTCCTCCTCAAAAACCCATCACCTGCGTGACATACCTTTTGCATGTGTGTTTTTCTGCATTCATCAGTACAAAATTAAATTGAGATCCCATAAAGAACTAATTTCAAATCAGATTTTTTCAAAAGAATGTATAATCACACGTTTTTGAAAATTACTGTTGAGTGTTCATTAAAAAATATTAATAGAGGGTCAAAATATACTCATAAACTGCTGAAACTCATGAACTTCCAGGGCCTCCGCCCCTGACCCCCATAACTATTACCATGTTTTTAAATTAATTTTTATATGCAGTTCATGAAAAAATATTCCGTAGGAAGTGAAAAAAGATTGAAAGCGGGTGGTTTTTAATTAGTTTTGACTGTTCATTTCACAAAACAATAGTGTTATCACAAGGTCAAAATGAGTTATTGCTGGAACTCATGGGCTTCAGGGGGCTCCGCCCCCCTGACCCCCAACAAATTATCACCATTTTAGAAAATAACCTCCTATCAGGATTTAAGAATAAAAAAAGTTATAGCTTCGGAAGTGCCAAAAGGTTTGAAAGCGGGGGATTTTTAGCTGTAATTTACTATCCATTTAACGAAAAAAGGGGGTTGCAGAGAATCAAAATGGCCTTGTGAAACTTCTAGAACCCGAGAACTTCAGGGGGCTCCGCCCCCTGACCCCCACCTGGGGATTCAAAGGCGGGCCCCTGGACTCCACCCGTTAGAATGGTCAGCCCCTATACCCAGCAAAAAAAATAGGTTCAGTGGCCCCTGTCGAAAATCCCTTTTCTTCATTTATGCACCTCTCCCCCTTGAAAATTGATGGGTACGGGCCCGAATAAACATTTACACAATTCCCTTTGTGCTCACATTGCATTTTACTTAAGAACACACCACATTTTTGCCAGTTTTCTTCTTGCACTTTTCAAAATTTTCCAAACCGCTCGCTCGCTACGCTCGCTCGCGGAATGTTTTCTTGACTAATCATGACACAGTATGCAAACACATATTTTCTGTAAAAATAAACATGAAAATGGCGATTTGCTACCTGCACAATTCCATTTGTGCGCACACTGCAGCTTTAAATTATTCCGATTTACTTAGAAAGAACACACCACAAAAGGCGAGTTTTCTTCTTGCACTTGTCAAAATTTTCCAAACCGCTCGCTCGCTACGCTCGCTCGCGGAATTGTTTTAACTAATCAAGACATACATGCAAGCACATATTTTCTGTAAAAAATAACCATGAAAATGGCGATTTATTACAAAATTACCAAAAATTGGTTAATGGGTATTCTTTAACAAGAAAACCTAGCATTTCAGTATATACCGTACTATACGCTTGGCGTACATGGCGCATTAAATTCATCATACATGTATGAAAATACAATTTGGGTGAGCGACTGGGTGCCCCCCCCCCCAACTGAGTTGACCCACGGTACGCCACTGATCTCGCACATGATATTCAATTCTACATTATCACGTCCCTTTATGCTTCTATGACTACAAAAGAGCCGCAAACCAAGCAGTTTGGAAACGTTTAATGAAGTTTAAAATATGCAGGCTTTTGTCAATTTATTCAGTTCGCAATATCGTCTTCTTTTTAGTTTGGCAGAATCATAACCTGATGAAGCAACTTAAAATCATATTCGTTTGGCTCATTTTCCCCAATTATTTTAAGTTAAGTCAGATGTTAAAGTCATAGATATTCAAAGCATTATCTTTATTGTCGTAGAGACCATTGCATGTTTTTATTGTGCATTTACATATTTGAAAAATATATATATAAAATAGCCTAGATCTACACAGTAAGTCTATGTGAGGAAGTGGGCAGGTGAATCCGGTCAACTTGAGTGCTTGCAGATTTTCACTTTTGAAATACAATTTTTTCAAGGCTTCATTTTTAGACCATATGAAAGACACTTGGAGCATGGAGAATTATGTAGCTCACATTTATTTAAACTGTCGTCATTGTTAGCCTACTGACCAAGTGTCTTTTAAAGAGAGTGATATTGGTTACATAATGTCGCTATACGCACCAGACAAAGGGACATTTTGCTTATGTGTTTCACGTTGGGCTGATACCTATTTGCATGTTTCTCTTTATGGTCCACAAGCCACAGATAAAGATAAGCAAAATAGAAACTGCCAAATTTTGTGTGACAAATTATCTCGATTTACTGTGGTGGACACTGGTAGACACACTCGGGATACTGTGATGGTGAAAGGAAAACATTTAATAAACAGTTCCTATATAAAAATTATGATGCCAGAACGTGCGGAGACTGCGAAACATTAGATCTCTGCTAGTACGGTGCACATTCTAAAATTAATATTCATTTGAAACGAAAATAACGATAACAGTCCCCTGAAACATGTCCAATAACAGCATATCAATTCCATTAAATATTTATCATTTATCTTCCTTTGAGAAAGGTATTTTACTTTTATCAAAAAACTTTCATCCACGTCAACGGTAAATTTGCGGCGGTCGTCATTCGAATAAACAGGGAAATATGCACAGAATGTTATTGATACATCAAGGAAATATAAAGACGTATGAATTCATTAAAGAGCGATACATGTCCATGTGTAGTAGGGTCCATGGTTAAAGAGTAATTCACACGCTAACGAATACATGGAATTGCTACAGTTATGAACTTTGATGTGGTTCAAAACTTCAGTAGCTCTCTCTAATTGATCTCACAGAAGAAGTCACCAGGTTACCGCTCATACAAGCGTGAAATGTTGACAACACTCAGAGTGTCATTATATTATACTGTCACTCAACAGTATGATATGAAAATGCCATCGGAAGATTATGACATGTTCTTGTTGCAAGGTCTGTTTAATCTTGTGCTTTTTATACACGTGTCTTGCAATGAAATTTTCCTTCTGCATAGATGGCAGATTCAATGATGGAGTTACTTTTGATACAGGTTTATTTTTTTTACATAATCATCTACCGAATGACATGCACAATGTGCATTATGTAAAATGTTTTTATAACTGTCGTAACAAATCCCTTTTGGATCTGCTCTGAATTACAAGTGCATTTCTTTTGATGCGTTCAATTTTAGTTTGGGGGTATTGACCATTATCGAATATCTTGCACATAATCAGGCTACTTGACTGTTATTATCTATGTTTAACGAACTCTACATCGATCACACATTCGATGACGGAATTAATGATTCAGCTTCCAAGTGCATTTACATAATCTTATATGTCATGCAAAAAATATGCGTGTGTGACATCTTCATTTGTCTCTAACAGCAAACCTCTTTGATAAATAATTTATGATTTTTATGAAGTACTTCACTGTCGTCACAAAAGTTTTATGACGTTTATCTATCGATTGCATATTCAGCAATTGAGTTAATAATTGGTCAACTTTGTATTATTTTGTTATTTACAAAATGATCTGTGACATGCACGTGTATATGTGACAGGCATATGCGACATGGTTATAGGACTGTCATAGCAGTTCTCTTTGAATCTGTTCTGACTGGCAAGCGTATTTTCTTGTCTATGTAATGATTATACATCTGGTTAACTTTAATAATATATTTGGCTGTATTTTACGAACTCTGCATTGATTGTAGATTCATTGTTGGAGTAAGTAATGTTCCAGCTTTTGATAAACGTTTATTGACATAATCATATGCGAAAAGCACAAAATGTGAATGTGTGATATGCGTAAAAGATTGTCGTCAAAAATCTGTTTGAATCTGCTCTGAATTGCAAGTGCAGTTTCTTTCACATTTGTTCAATTAGAATAAGACCATCGTCGAAAACCCATTCTCGCACATATTTTAGTACCGTAACGTGCTTTGATGAGCTCTGCATCGATCTTAGGTTCAGTGACAGCGTCAATGATTCAGCTTAGCTTATCTATTTATTATTTCATGTTGTTTTTACTTTGAACGTTGTTGTTCAATGACGCAATGCGATTAAAAAGATGCCTGGTGAATTATCTGCCATTGCTAGTTAAAATTTTGCATACCTTCATTTCAACCGCTTCATGAATTTGCATTTTTATTTTTGTCATGCTTCTCAGTCTATGAATACGCTCTCAATACTCTGATATTGATTGTTATGCATGCGGTTTATAACACTACCATATATATAATATAATAAGGATTGATGCAAATGATGTCAAACTTATTTTGTACATGTAGAATTTGCAACAGTCTACAATCTGTTATTGTTCGATGTTAAAACAATGAATAGGCCATTCATTATCATTAACGGTACCATCATCGAGAAATCCAAATTTATTTAGTACAATTTCCGTTATGACAAAAGGCACATGAGTACAAATAGCATGATTAAATTGGGTGATTTGATTCTATTTATTGTATAGATCTTTCTAACATTATTTCATACAAAAACATTACATGTCTATGTATGTATGATACACAAACATTATGTAACTATACGTACCGTACAATGGGACTTACACATGAACAGGGCTTAAAGAGTGATATAGTCCCGGACAAAAACATGAATAATAATAATAATATGTTTCATTTACCCAGAGTAGCCACTTCAGTTAAATGGACTGTTCTTCCAGCGGGCCCTGCACTTCCTAAATGTTATTATTACCCTTCTCTGTTCTAGAATGCCGAGCGCCTTGCTAGAAAGCAGAAGGTACCATTCGCTCGAACCCGCGACCTTCCGGATGTGAGGCGGAAGCTCTAATCATCTAGGCCATCACATCGGTGCAAAATGAATAGTGTATTCAGGCAGATACATAGTGCACGTATTCCATATACGGTAATACTGCTCACATAATTGTATTTGCGCAAGTATATAAACATAGATATTTGTATTTGTATAGTCATTTTCTATTTACTTTATTCATACGTATATGATGACAAGCTCATTTTGCACACTCCTTGGTACTTTTCGGTTACTTCTACAGTTTTCGATGTCATGATTTTCTTTCTAGTATATCATTAATTGAAGATGTATTGCAATCCAGTCAGACAAAAAGTTTACCGGTAGTGTTCTGTACACAAACACACACACACACACACACACACACAACACACACACACACACGCACACACACACACACACACACACACACACACACACACACACACACACACACACACACACACACACACACACACACACACACACACACACACACACACACACACACACACCCATACACACACACTCATACACACACACACACACACCTACATACGTCAACGTACACTCTTATTCAGACAGATGTAAAGTGCAAACTCAAACAAACAATACACCAACCATATTGAAACACTCATACCTTTTTTTTTCACTTTTTTCTCTCTTCTTTTTGCTTTTCCCGTATACTTTTTTTTTGGTTGAAAATAATAAATCCCCAATATATCAAATGACAAGATTCCCATACAATTTATCTGGGGCCATCATCAGAATCAAGCTGTGATTCAGATAATGGTTCTTATCGTATTATTTTGCTTAATTGTGTTTTGTCCGTGATATATTACCGCTTGCCTTAAAAGTGTTACTACGGATTCATTTTGATTTATTGATATGCAATATTTGTATGTTGTCCAGTTATCGT
This sequence comes from Eucidaris tribuloides, assembly GCA_001188425.1. Taxonomy (NCBI): domain Eukaryota; kingdom Metazoa; phylum Echinodermata; class Echinoidea; order Cidaroida; family Cidaridae; genus Eucidaris; species Eucidaris tribuloides. The sequence continues at coordinate 96,754 of JZLH01S0282781.1, forward strand.
TTTTACTAATTTTGTCATTATTTATCATTTACTTAAAAGTTGTAATTTTATTCAGCATAACTGAAGTGCTGATCTTGATGCTTGAAATGCAGATAATATATAAAACAAAACTGATGAAAACAAACGAAAACAAACGAAAAAACAAACTTGAATGCTTGAACACGAGTTCCCTTTTCTCTAACAAAATATCATACCTTATAGATCCAACACTGTATTATTCACCCCATTTTTATAGAAATACTTATATTTTGTTCTTAAACTGTTTCAGACCCTTAGACATTTTCCATTTTCAACCAAACCGACATAATTTAGAATAGGCGTTGTCAGCACATAGACATTAAAATGATATAATGCGTTGTTCACAGCTATATCGCCAGACCTCTCCCGCAATGAATGTTCATTCTGTGATGTCTTCTTTAACTTCAAAGGCAAGGTGTATCTTTTGCATGCCTAAAATTCAACATTGTGCAAAAGCACTGGTATACATGTATAGAAGAATATCTCATTTAAGAACCTATAGAAGAGTATAGGAGCTACAAACGCAGTTTCAGTGGAATTATAGTAAATGTTTGACTCCGATTTGATTTTTGGATACAGTTCCACAAATTTTACAAGTGGTACTAATCTATTTTTAGACAGTGCATGTAGGTCTCTTTCACCTCCATGGTGTAATACACATGTACTGTACACGAGGATGATCTTGCATTCTTTTCACTGTGTCTGATGCATTCCAGCACAACTGTCTGGTATTACTGCTACTACGGTATATAAGCACTGTAATCAGACTGATACCCATGGACCTATACTGTAGGCCCATGAAATATAATGAGTTTTGGAACAGTGTGCCTAGAACATACACTACACAACTTTTGGTTTCTTGTGCATTTTTTTAAATCTTCAGATGTCACTGGCAAGTACTTTTTAAATATCATAATTGCATGAATAATGATTTGCTCTGTTATGGGAGGGTGGCAAATGAGATTCCTTAGCTTCAATGTTTACTTCATTTATTCCTTTTCGTTTTTCTCCAGTATTTGTTTGTTCGACGTACTTGGAAGCACATTCACTTTGTGTCCCCTTGACCCTTAATTGAGCGGTCTTAAGTGCAACTCTTTCAGTTGTTTTGAATGTTTTGTCATCTGTCCTCTGTTTTGATTTAGTAATTAAGGAGTCGCACGACATTTGGCGACATGTACGCTACATGCACGGCCACTATACTGTGATATACGTGGCTGCCCAAAAGGTTTGAAAGGAAAGTAAATGATACGGTTATTTTCTAGGATTAGCCAGTATTTTCAATTCATTTTTCCGTTAATCATAAATTTATTCCTAAACGGTCACATTCCCTTTGATTAAAACTGTGCAACAATTCCCTATTCCCTACAGTAGCTAGACTAGACTTGGGGGTACCATTCCAGACAACCTACTCACCGTAACATTCATTCAAATTGAACAATGACGTTTTGGGTATCCCATTCGTCAACACTACGAAGACTACAGGTCACAGTAACTTGTAGGCCCTATTCACAAATACTGGTGAACACATTTGTTTCATGCTTGAACAAACGAGTACAATACATAAACAGAACATACAGCTTAAAAATATTTGTGCATAACCATAGAAAATATTATTGTTTGTCAGACACTTGAAGTCAGGTGGCTTAACGGCGAATTTTTGGATTACCGTTATTTGGTGGATAAAAGCACCATTTTTGGTACAGAGCTTCCTTCTGGACTAAATTTTGATTTCAGAAGGGGTGTCACCCAAACCGGGTTTGGGATCAGGGTCAGGGGGTTATGTTGGGGATCGACCCCCCCCCCCCCCCTCATGTGGTACAGAAATGTGGATATTGTGCAAAATGTGAGTTTTACGATGGAAATTATTTTCATTCATTTCATTTTATTTTACTCAATTTAAAAACAATTGACAGCAAACAAGAAAAATAATTTACAGAATGACACAAGAACGTATATCAGTACGATTTTTTTTTTGAAAAAATGCATATACTGAGAGGGTATCAGCTAAAAAGAATAAACCTTATGATATGCCGACCCAACAAATATATTTAAAACTGTACAATTAAAACATATCAAAGGGGAAAGAAAGAAGTACCTAACAACCCAGCCCACAGAAAACACAACTCTTACGCTATGCTAAAAATTTAAAAAGATGAATACAATGAAATTAAATAATATTTATAATTTGTTTTGAAAACATTTAAGGAGCAAGAATTCTTAATTTTTTTCAGGCAATGTGTTCCAATTCAAAGGTCCACGATAAAAGATTGATTTAAAACTAAATTTGTTCTTATTTTGGTTAATGAAAGTTATTTTTATTTATGGTAGCATATGATGTACTTAAATATTTAATTCAAAATACTTAGAAACAGACTGTGGCAAAAGACACTTATAACACGTATACATAAATAATGCACTTTCATATTTATAAATATCATAAATTTTTAATATTTTGAGTTCTTTAAAAATTGGTTCTGTATGTGCATAAAATAAAGAGTGACTTACAATCTTTATTGCACGTTTTTGCAGTTTAAAAAGTCTTTCCAAATGTAAATTTGATGCACTTCCCCAGGCAAGAATTTCAAAATTTAAAAAGGGTGCGACAAGTGCAAAATAAATCATCTTAAGAATATGTTTACGAAAATGGTGTCATCTATACATTATACCAATATGTTTAAATGTCTTATTGCAAATTATATCAATATGATACGACCATTGTAATTTATCATCAATCACAACACCAAGAAATTTTACATTTGATGTCTTTGAAATAATAGAATTTGCTAATTCAACATGAACTTCATCTGAGTTAATTTTCTTGTTTGTAAATATCATATATTGTGTTTTAGAAATATTTATTGATAATTTATTGAGATATAACCATGATGTAATATTTCTTAATTCATCATTAAATTGCACTTGTAACATATCTAAATATTTATGTGACATAAAAATATTTGTATCGTCTGCAAACAAGATATATTTCAAATTAGCAGATACATTGCACAGATCATTAATATACAAAGTAAATGAAAGGGGTCGAAGGATAGATCCTTGGGGCACTCCACAACTTAGCTCTTTGCAATTCAATTTTTGATCATTAAAATACACATATTGTTGTCTATGAGTATAATAATCTTTGAGAATATTCCACATTTCCCCCCTTATTCCATATTAAATAATTTTTGCATTACCATGTCATGATCAAGTATGTCAAATGCTTTCTGTAAATCTAAAAAAAATAATACAATTGACACACATTTATTATCAATAACTCTTGTAACACTCTGGACAAGTCTAGCAATGCTGAGGATGTGGAGTGTCCCGAGCGAAAGCCATGTTGATTTGGACTAATGATATTACACAAAGAAATACAATTTAACAATCTTACATATAAACGCTTTTCAAAAATCTTGGAAAAAACAGGTGAAATCGAAATTGGACGGTAATTTGTAAGCATTTCGGGACAACCGCCTTTAAAAATTTGAATAACCCTGACAATTTTTAGTTGATCAGGAAATATTCCTGCATTAAGGCAAGCATTAAATATTGCACATAATGGTTCGCACAACAAATAAATACTTTTTTATAATTACTCTCATGTCTATGCCATCATAACCTACATTTGATTTGTTTTTAAAATTTTTCACAATTTCAAGGATTTCACAAGTAGTGATTGGGTTAACAAAAATTGATTTAACGTTCTTTTCTATGTGAGCAGTAACATTAGAACCATCAACATTATTAAAACTACTGTTTAAATTGAAACCAATACTCATAAAATAATCATTGAAAATATCAGGAAATAACTTTGTATCTTTGATTTCATTGCCATTAACAAGTATTTTTTGAATATTGACATTTTTACGTTCCTTACCCATTGCAGTATTTATTACAGCTCACGTCTTATTCATATTGCCTTGTGCACAATTCAACTGGTCTTTATAATATTCTGCTTTACAAAATTTTATTTTTTTTTTGGTTACAAGATTCCGTATCTTTTTATATGTATTTTTCCGATAATCAGTTGGATTTTTAAAATAAAGTTTATACAAACGAGATTTCTTTTTTATCAATTTGCGAATTTCTTGCGTAATCCATGGTTTATCTTTCCTCTTTTCTTTCATCAAAATCCTTTTTACTGGAAATGCATGCTCATGTAATGTAAAAAGTTTTTCTAAAAATATGTTATAACAAGTATTCGGTTTATTTAAAGATAAAGACCAATCAACTGTACTCAGGCTTGCAATAAACTTTGTAATATTTGCATCAGTTCACGTGTTTCAAAATATTTATTACTACTACAGCTACACTTTAAATCACACATACAATAAATAGGAAAATGATCGCTTATATCATTTATAAGAATACCTGATGATATCTGACATGATGTATTTGTAATTATATTATCAATTATAGAAACAGATGTGTTTGAAATGCGAGTAGGATAATGGGTTAACGGTGACATGGAAAAAGACTGTAACAAATCTAAATACATATTAATGTTTTGCACTTTACCAATATTAAGTAAATCCAAATTAAAATCGCCTACCAAATATAAATCTTTCTTTTCAGATTGTAAATGACTAAAAATAGTTTCTAAAAATGATAAAAATTCTGGAATAGACTGGCAAGGTGGTCTGTAAATTACAACAACTAAAATAGCCTTTTTTGCATATCTGAATTTCAGTAAAAATACTTTCAATATATGAATCATTAACTTCGAGGTCTTGACGTTGTTTATGAACATTATTTTTGACATACAGACCAACTCCACCTCCTCTTCTAAATTTTCGGACATTACAAATAAAATCATAATTTGAAAGATTATAAAGATTTTGGCATGTAGTTGTCTTTAGACCATGTCTCAGTAATAATAGTTGACTGAAATTCTAAGGAAGATAAAAACACATATAGTGTGTCTCAAAAATAATTGTGCAAGTAAAAAGCGCCCTCTTAGATAATGAGAAAAACATTTTTGTGACGTCATGCTTACATCACCATCAAGGGCATTGTCTTAGCTTTCAAATGCCGTTTGTTTTGTGCAGTTTGCTTGTTTTAATCCTGAGATAACTTCAGTTAACAACGAAAAGGTAAAATCACAAATGTGCCACTTTTACTACAGTAAATATAGCGTCAGGCCCTCTTCCCGTAAAAGTGACACAGTTGTGATTCCACCGTTTTGTTGTTTACAAGACATCTCGAGATCAAAACAAGTAAATTGAACAGAACAAACAACGTTTGAAAGCTAAGATTGTGCCCTTGATGTTGATGGAAACATGTGTCACAGCAGTATTTTTCAACTGTCCAAGAGGGCGCTTTTTACTTAAACAATTTTTGAGACGTGCTGCAGCATGTCTCAAAAAATTCTGTAAGTAAAAAGAGCCCTCTTCGGTAATTAGAAAATACTCTGGTGACATTATGCTGACATCACTGTCAAGCTTTCAAATGCCATATGTTTTCTTCAATTTGGTTGTTTTTGTTGTTGTAAACAACAAAAGGGTGGAATCACAATTATGTCGCTTTTACTCGGGACTCGTAAAAGTGGCACAATTGCGATTTTACCCGTTCCTCTTTAATCAACATCTCAAGATAATGACAAGCAATTCAAACAAAACTAACGGTATTTGAAAGCTAAGACTATGCACTTGATGTTGACGTAAGCATCATGTCACAGGATTATTTTCTAATTGCCAAAGAGGGCAGTTTTCACTTGCACAATTTTTTTTTTGAGACACACTGTATAATTTATCAAAGTTTTGAGGGAGACTTGGACAGTTAAAATGCAAACAAGAAAAGTTTTTACTCAACTGATTATAAGTACATTTATTGTGGACAAAATTGTTAAATTCATTAAGAGTAAAATAAGGTTGGGAAGGATAAAAACCATTTGCTGAACTTGCTGGAGCTAAATAATCATGGAGTCTATTTAAATCAGTATTGTATTCATCATTGTATTCTAATTGATTAAAAACATCAGAAACAGACATTTACAAGTACACAAGACTGATTAAAAAATAAAACATGAAATGCAATAATAAAAAAACACTGAAGGCGAAAATGCAAAAAGACAAAATTACAGTCCAAAAATGCTCACTTGGAGAAACAATATATAATGGCTGTGAATACTGGGTTGTTCAAAAATACATGTAGATGTGTGGTAATTTGGTAAAAGTATTTCCATGTAACTGAACATCAAAAAAAGCATGAAAAATTGATAATTAAAATTCAATTTTCATTGCTATTTTCCATTTTCTCATTCCTAAAATGAGGCAGGCAAACCTCCCTTAAATTCATCACAATTTAAGCATGGATTCACAATTTGTCTAAGTCTCTCTTTGAGTTGATATGTTTCACTATCTCTTTACCATTGGTTTTGCCAGACACAGAACCCTTCCATCCATTGTCCACGCTTTCATGATCTTACTGTTTTCTTTGTTCCATGTTTCAGTTTGTGCTTGCCAAAGAAGAACGCGATTGGTGTTAGTCAAATCTTCATAGATACTAATTCGAGTTTTATTTTCCTTTAATTGCTTGCGATTTCTCAACAGGGCCTGATGACGTTTGTATGATATCAGTTTAACGATTATAGGCCGAGGTTTTGGACGGACTCCTTCACGTGGTGGTCTTTGTCGATTCACCCGATGACTCCGGTCAATTGCTGAGAGGGATAAATCCACCCCCAGCTCATCTTTCGCAATGCGCATTACAGTACCTACATGATCAGTATTTTCACCTTGCGTTTCCGGCACTCAAAATATACGTACTGAATTTCTACGGGAGTATTGTTCACCATTGTTGTACTTCCCGAGCTGTTTCATATCCTTGACATCCTCATCATGTTGTTTCTGTATATCGGCGATTTTCCTCTCGTATGACGCTAATTTACGCTGCATGTCTAACAATTCCCCTTCATGACGTTCCAACTGGGTGGACGGGTGAGTAGACTTCTCCTCTACAAGACGCTGACAGTCAGTGACCTGGGTTGAAAGGTCAACTATCTGACCGTCTTGGCGTTCCATGCGGTTATTCAGGTCAGTGAACTTTTCCTCGAGTGCTGACCACTGAACTCTACACTACGTGGAATGGGCCCGATCGCTCGCTGCACGTTGATTGGCCGTTCAGGCGTGAAGTCACCGGAAGTACAGAAGACGCCATCTAGCAGCACGCAAAACATCTGTGCCCGATCGCGATTGACTGTGGTAGTGTACGGCATACACAAGAAATTTTCATTTATATTCATCCAATCTAAACTCTACACCATTTACGAGTGGAGGATGAACTGAGAGTAGCTCAAGGTGCCACCTTGCGCCTTTGAATCGTCGTATCCGCTTGAAAATCGTGAGAATGGACTAACATTTCGCAGGTATGTTCACTAGCAGACGAGTAACGTTGACTCTACCACAGTCCCAGCCATACGTTTTCATGTTAGTTGATCATTTAACCCCGTCTGGGCTTCAACTTCTAAAAGTTTTAACTAAAAAGGGTGAATCAAATAAATCACGCCAACACCACCACAGTCATGTACGTTCACATACATGGTATGGCTAGGTCATCCTACTTTGTACAGAAACTGCAGAGAGTTTGTTGATTTTGAAATGCAAGGACAAGGTAAATTAGTTTAATAAACTGGCCAGGCTTTTGACTTCAGTCTTCTCAACATGGGGACACTCGTATACTTTGTGCCAAAGTAATGAGTGGTTGTTTTATGCAGTCGTGCCAACGAATCGTGCTCTATTCACCTCTGGAACCAAAATTATATGAATATTGCTCAAATGCGTAGCTTTACATGACCTCACATTAAATTGAAAATGAAGGGATCATCGCTTCACACATTTCATTTATTAATTTTAAATTCTGCCTGTGTCATGAACAAATTTTGTCCCGTTTTGGCGGGCAGAATCATACAATTCACACAGTGCAAACTTTGTTCGTTTTTTCCAGTGTTGGGCGTATGTGGTCCATATAGGACCACATACATAGTAGGTGTGAGTCTTCTCAGCTCTGTCACTGACCGTGGTCTTGTCCCCTTTGGCTTTGATCTGTTATTTTTTTCTACTGATTTTGTTCATTTTTGGTGCGTATGTGGTGCACACACACGGCTCTGAAGAAATTTTGCCACCAAGCCAAGGCAGTCCTGGGTTTTAGCGGTGTAAATTATTTCGGGTTGCTTACTTCACTGTAAAATAAAATACAGTATTTTTTACGATGACGGAGAATCTTAAATATAATTACAGTAATTTCAAAGGAATGTTTACAAAGGAGCCAAATTTACAGTGAAAAACCCTGTAAAAATAAGCATTTTATGGTGAAAAACCGATAGAAATTGCAGAGAACCATAAAAATTACTGGGAAATCCCTGACACTTGACAGTGAGTTGCCAATAATTTACCATAAAACACTTTTGCAGTAAATTCCTGGCAACTCGCTTCCAGCCCAGGGATTTCACTGTAACTTTTCACGTTCGCTATAAGTTTGACTCATTTTCACCATAAAATGTTTCAGCTTATTTCTACTGTTTTTCACGGCAAAATTTGGTCTACCGTAATTAAATAATTACGGTTTCCCCATAAATTCTTACACTGTTCAGCATGCAGTTTATTCCGTCCAATTATAGGATTCTAGAAACTGTACGTTGAAGTTCGCAACGATGCTGACGGAACAAACTGCACGTTGTTGGCATGCTGCTGTAACTTTGCATGTTTTCCTATCTAGCCCATATTGTGAGAGCTATGTGGCATTCTGTAAGTAAATTTTTGTATTTTTGTACCTACTGTGTAAATAGTTGTGATTTACCCCTTGTTCTCCTTCAGATTTCCACAGT
>JZLH01S0282781.1:120766-132767 GCA_001188425.1 Eucidaris tribuloides
CACACTACGAAACTAAAGAGTAAGAGCAATAAAAGAGTAAAGTAAAAATTTACGCTAATTCTACGTTGTGTATACTTTCAGAAACACCCTACTGACTGCAATCCGGCGCATAGAAGGAACTCAAACTGTCTTCTTCATGGGACTCGTAGTTCCAATACGTATGGAGTTGCCACAGCAAAGAAGAGCAAAAGGGATGTTCTTTTTGCGATACCGATAGAAAGTAGAAACAACCACTAATCACTCTTGTGGAGTCAAAGTCTGGGCTTGTGCTGGGGTGGAACGCAGTGTGCGTTCTTAAACTTCACTGGGGGGTAATGGTGGTCAGGAATATAACATTACAAACGACCAGCTAAAGAACATACAAGCTGAGTGAGCCGGAAAAAGGAAACCAATGCATAAAGTCAAGGTCAGGGATAGAAGATGCAATGGAGAAAGAATATTTGAATAGCGTTAAATATTCAATATTATTCGAAACATTAATTTGTTCTTTAATTTCAATTTTAGCGGTCTTATCTGGTCATTGCTGAGCCTTTGTGAGGCTCGTCAAGTGTAATAATGTTATGTAAATTAGAATCTTTTCTACTATTGCATGAAAAATGAGGAAATGTATTACATGAAATGCTGTGCATTAATGAATGTTGTCAATTGCCAGAGTAGCCCACCCAAACAATGTTTAACTAAATCTAAAGTTATATTTTCCCGAAACTGGATTAACATCCAATCTTTTATTAATGACCCATCTCTAGAGAGCGTACCGGTGCTTGGGTCCTGCTCTCTTAGCCAATTTTATCCTTAAAAAAATATCATTCAAATTACGATTCAACTATCTTTTACTAACCTCAGATTACTTGGGCAGCGTAATTTAATTAGCGTAAAAACTTCAATAACACCGTAACCTCGCAGGGTTTTTGTTATTCAATATTCTCATTACTTTTCTTATTATTGTTCTTCGTTATTATTATTATTATTATTAATATATATTGATTATTTATTATTATATATTAATTATATATATATTAATTATTCATAATTACTTATTATTATTATTATAACTCATCACCATCACTCATCAATGCTCGAACAATAACTACATTCTCTTACCTAACAAACTTCTGTATATACAATACTACTTTGGGCTACTTAAGCTACTGCAATCCACTAATATCTGCCACTAGTTGTTACTATCTTTGTGGTAGCTGTTTGGCACTATTACGAATAAGTTTGGAATTTGTTTTCCTAATTTGCCAGGCGTCGAAGGTACAGAATGATGCCCATGCAGGAAAGAACAGCCGTGGCCGGAATCTCTATGTCCCCTGGAGGTGGTAGGCTTCGAGCATCTTTGGGCGACATCTTGCCTCTGTCCCTAAGAACAATGTGCGTGAAACTCGTTAATAGAGTTTGGGATTCCAAACTATTTGTTGGCTGCTGTACCAGAAACACACCAAGAAAAAACTCCGCGTCGCAACGTCTCTCCTGCTCGTGAAGTAAATCTCCGTAAGCTATCGAAAGTTCAACAAAATATTATATCGAAAAACATACAAGTATAGCATGTCAGAAATTACGAGTGCACGTACCAAACAAGATGAGCATGATGATTTTTTTTTTCATTCATCTCTTCCGCACAAAAAAAATACCCGATATTTCATCCCAAAATGGCCTTTCCTGTCACTGACTTAATTTAAAAAGGTTATATAGTGAATTCTCTTTCCAAATATTATTTGTCAAAAAGTCGAATTTTGTGTAGTTATCAATTTTTCTTATGTAAGAGGTCTCCAGGTGATTGAATATCGCCAAGATACTCACGATAATACGATGGAAAAGGGTGTAAGGGCGGGTGAAGTGGCTGCCACTATCTGAAGGCTAGATGCAAAAATTGTTTCTCTCTTCTCTCTTTCACTCCTCTCTCTCTTCTTTCTTTCTTCTGCGTTCTCTCTTCTTATTCTACTTTTCCCGCCTCTCGTCTTATTCTTGTCGTTCCTCTTTCATGAAGCGGTAGTCTCATACGCTCTAATCTCTTCACTTGTCCTCTCGCCGGTACATACTATCATTCTCATCTCTGAACATTACCTCTTGTTCTCCCATGCCGGCTCTTCTTGGACCATCGATTCTCTTCTGACATCTCTTTCCTTACTCTTTCTTCTTTGCGATCAAAAATCTCCATTTCTCTCTCTCTTCCCAAATCACCGCATCTTCTTCTACTTCCTCTTCTTGCTCTATCTACTTTCATTCTGTCATTCTATTTTTCTCAGTTTACCATCATACATCAATGTCCTAAATCTATTTCTACCCTCCTCTCCTCTCTATAACCTCTTCTCTCGTTTCTATCTGCGTTCTATCTGCTTGCCCTCTTTCTCTCTATTTCCTCCTTCTTCTCTGCGCTTTGGTCCCTTTCTGGCGATTCGGTCTCTTACCTCCTACTCATTTCGATACACCTCTCTCCTGGTCATCTCCTCTATTTTCTCTTCTCTATCTCCTCTTTCTCTATCTCCTTTATCTTTCCTCTAATCCATCTTCTTCTCCTCATGTCTACACGTACTTCTGCCCAGGTCTCTACTAGTAACGCCCTCTTCTCTCTCTGTATCGCACCACTAATGATCATCTATCAATAGGCCTAACTCTCTGCCTCTATTTTCTATCTCTACTGGTCTTATTTACCTACTTTCCTTCTTCTCCTTCTCACTTTTCCTCTCTCTGCCTCAATACTTGCCCGGCTCTCTCTCGCTTTCTCTCTCTTTATTCCTTCTTGTCTTCTAGCTCCTAGCTTCACATCTCTCAATGCTGTCTGCATCTTCGTTCTGCACACGTCCCCATACTCTTTCTGCTGCTTCATCTGAATCTCCCATCTTTCTCACTCTGGTCTTCGTCGGTTCTTTCTCTCTTTTTCTCTTCTCTTTTCACTCACTACTCCCCTCTCCCTTCATACCTCTCATACATTCTCTCGTCTCTCTTGTACTTGGTCGGTTTTCATTTTGGACCATGCTGCTAATACTATCTACTCTCCTTCCCCTTCTGGGCTCTGTCGCATCGCCCATCTTCCTTTCTCTTTTCTCATTCTGGATTAACCCTCTCCTTAATCCCTCTTACGATGGACTCTTCTCTCTAATTCTCTATATTCTCATATCCTTTCCTCTCTTTCCTTTCTTCTGTCCTACGCTATTACCTCTCTTGCTACTCTTCCTTACATCTCATTCCTCTTCCTTCTCTTATTCTTCTTCTCTTCTCTCTCCATCTCTCTCTACTTCTCTTTCTTCTCTCATCTTCTTCTTTGTCTTTCTTTCCTTCTCTTTTCTCTTCTCTCACTTCTCTCTCTCGTCCTCTACGTCTGTTCTCTCCTCGTTCTGTTCATATCATAACTACCTCTCTACTCTTTCTCGCGTACTCTCTCTACTTTCATTCTTCTTTTGCTCCTCTCTCCTCTCTCCCGTCGATGCTCCTACTCTTACCCTCTTCTTCCTCTCTCGTGCTCCCTCTTCTTCATCTCTTCCTCACAAACTTGTCTCCATCCATCTCAGTCTCTCCCTTTCATTCCTCACTTCTACTCCTCTTCAATAGTTCTCGTCTTTCTTCCTCTTGCTCCTACTTATTCTGAGCTCTATCCCCTATCTGTTTCTTTGGGTGTACGAATCCTTGTATTCATGCACGTCAGTTCTCATATCTAATCACTCTATCTACCCTTCCTCTCTTCCTACAACCATCCTGCCTTATCTCTACTAGCTTCGTCCTCATTCTCACTACTTACACAACAGCCTCTACTACTCTTCTCTCTTCTCTCTCTCTTCTCTTCCCGTCTTCTCCCTCTGTTTCTTTTCTCTACTTTCTCATCTTCCCATCTTCCTCTCCTCTGTACCTTACCTAACTCTTGTACTCTATCCTCTCCTTCTTTCACTTGTTCCGTCTTCTTCTGACTAGCGTCTCTACCTTTTCTCCTTCTTCTCTTCTTCTCTCCCTCTCTCTCTCTCTTCTCATCTCTCTCCTTCTTCTTCTCTTCCTCTTCTCCTTCTCTTCTTCTCCCTCTGTCACTTACCCTCTTCTTCTCTACTTGAAGCGTGCGCTTATCTCTCACATCCTTCTCTCCTCTCACTCTTCTCTTCTATTCTTTTGTTCTACTCTAGATATATGGATCTGTGCGATTAAACCTTGTTATGCCCACTCTACTCCTCTTCCTCCTCAGCTTATCATTATCTTCTTTACCATACTTCTTCCAATCTCTCTTTCTCATATACCTCGAGTTCATCCCTTCTCTCTCCCCGACTTTCACTCTATTGTCTCTTTCTTCGATCTGTCGATCAATCTCTCATTCTTCTCCTTCTTCACATCTTCTTCTTCTTTACATTATTTTTTCTCTTGACGCGCTTCCTATTTCCTCCTTTTCTCTTCTTCTTCCTTCTACTTCTCTCTTCTCCTTCTCTCTCTTATCCTACTACTCTACTCATAACATTCCGATCTTGCATACTAGCTCTCTCCCCCCTTCCTCTTCTTGCTCTTTTTCTCTCTCTTTCTCTCCCTTGAATTCATGTCCATTCTCTTTCATCTCCTCCTCGTCCTCTTTCCGCTACAGTCATCCTCACCTCTCTTCTCTCTCTTCTCTCTCTTCTCTCTCCTCTTCTCTTCTTCTCTTATTTTCTTCTCTTCTTCTCTACTCTCTATCCTCCTCTATCTTGCATACTACTACGTTTCTGTGGACAATCATTCATCTCTTCTCTCTCTTCTTTCTTGCTATCACATCAGCCCTCTTCTTCTTCACTTTTCTTCATATCATTATTCTGAAAATGGGCTCATTCGCTTCATCGATTCTCTTTCCTCTCTCTTACTTCTCTTCTCAAACGACAATCATTTTAATTCTACATTCTCTACAGTCTTTCTATTACCCCTCCTATTTCTACCATTAGACTAGCGTCCTACACTTCTCATCATTGCCAAACTTGTCTCATATTCCTTTCTACTTCCTGTTAGCGACTTCATTTTCTTTTTCATTCTTCAGTCTAGTCTTCACTTTCGTATCCCTTCCTTCACTTCTGTCCTCAATAATCGCGCGCGTCAAACAAGACTATTCCTTACAGTCGATCTACTTCTCCGACTCTTCTCATCTAACTCTTCTCTCTTGCACTTTTTCTTTCTCTCCTCTCCTTGTCTATGCTACGTAAAACCAGTCTTTCTACGTACCATCTTCTATCTATTCTTTTCTCTTCTTACTACTATGTCCTATAGCATATAAAATTCTTGTCTCTACTTCATCTTGGGTCTTCCTATACTGTCCTATAAACTACAGGTTCTCTTTAGTGACTCATCTTCCTCTCTCTCTATCTAGCTACTACTCTCTCTTCATCTTCCTTCACTCCATCATCATCTCTCTCCTAAGTTCCTACTTCGATATACCTATATCTCTCTCTTCTCTTTCTACTTCACTTTCTCGCTCTGCAGGTGCTTCCTTCACATCTACGCGCTCTACCCTCTTTCTTCACTTCTGTGGCTCATCTTTTTTCTTTCATTCTCTTTCAGAGCTTCTTCTCTATCCTAACAAATAACTCAGCGAACTGCTCCCTAGTTCTCTATTCTTACACTTATTTTTCTCACTCTAACGTCTCATTCATCTCTCCTTCTGCGGTCACAATTCCTCTCATACTCTGCAAATATCTCTACAGTTATCTTCTCTCTCTCTATCTACTCTCTACTTTGTTCTGAGACCTCTTTCTATTCCCTTCACACCACTCTGCAATTCACTTGTCTCCATATCTGCCTTAATAGCATCTTCTGGTCTACAGTTCTTCTTCCTACTCTAACTCTTCTCCTCTAATCTTCGACATCTCATCTTCACTCTTACCTCCCCAATCCTATACGGTCATCTCCTTCTGCAATAATCTTACTCATTCACTCCTTTCATTTTATTACTTCCTGCTTATTCATTCTTTCTTCCTTTTCTACTCTCTCTGTTCCTGAGATCTCTCGTTTCTTGTCTGCCTCTTCACTATCAGGTTTAATCGTCAGCTACATGCTTCTTCCTACTCGTCGTAATGTCATTACTTCCTACCTTCTCATCTTCCTTCTTCAATTTCTTTCCTCTTCACTACATACTTTTCGTCTCGTTAACCTCTATCCCTGTTTGGGAATATCTCTTGTAAAACCTAACTCTTTCACATTTAGTGCTCATGCTCATCCAGTATCGTCCTTTCGACTTAACATGAGCTACTTGTTTTCTAACACTCTCTCTATCCATATCTCATCAACTTCCTTCTTTCTATATATCTCTCATTTCCTTGACTTACTCATCACTTACCTATTAATGCGGTATATTTTTTGTGCGATATGATTCTTTAAAACGTGGTTGGTTAATATTAGACGCTATACATAGCTGAGATTTCGTGACTGTTACCCATACTTCTATTCCTTTAAGTAGGGATTCGGAAACCACAATTATTCCAAACCTTGGCCTAAATAGTTTAAGATGTATGGAAATATAAAAAGGATGTTCTTTGCACCAACCGAAAGTCAGCTTTCTGTCAAATGTCATACTTACTTAGCTTATAATACAAGAAAATGTGTGTATAAGAATAAGTTATGTTTTACCAAAATCAAAAATTTTCTCTCACGTATACGGTCGGTGACTTAAAGTAAATTATACACTTCAAGTACTGCATATTCAGTCAAACTGAGGATTTCAATTTTGTATATCCGAGCGGTCAGTTTAATAAATCCTAACCATAGAGGACACTCAATCGTAATGATCCGCGTATGACGCCATGATTTCATAATTATATCACAATTATGACCGTGCGCCACAAAGGTCACACATGTTTGTCCTAAATATACGTGACATTAATTATGAATGGTCTGTTCACTAAAGAAACTGGAGAAAGGAGCGACTTGATTGAATCCATCATCTCCGCTTTAACCATTGGTGGCTGCCACTCTAAAAATATCTCCAACAAATTTGGATGTTGAATAGCAACGTCGTGGCATTGCGTAGGCAACCATTTCTACACCCGATGAAGTCCTTTTTAGAACGGAAGCGTCTACAAAAGAAGCGCTCTTCTCGCGTTACTAAATAGGTATGAACTGTATGAAAAATCGCATGAAACTTCCATGAATAGGTACTATCGGGTCTGATGTCTCCGCCACACACCGACTTTTGAAAGAATACTATGAGCAGTAATAAGCACATGTTAATCATATCAACTCTTTTAAAATGTTAAATTGTCCTGCATGCGCGATCTAATAGTGGACACCGACTAATACTCAGTCTTGTTTTATATATGTCCTATACATTCTAGATAATATGAACTTTAAAATTTCATTTTTATTTATATGTTTTCAACGTATAAATAGTACAAAATTCACGTTTATTCATCTGGTATGGGATATGGTTTGCACTACCAAGCGCAATTGGAGACACTGAGAATATCAAAACAACTTACTGATCAAATATAATAAAATATAATTCCACATATTTGTTAACTATAGCCTCCTTGTCAATATAATTTCCTTAATTAACGCCGTAATATGTGGAATATACTTAAAGTTTCGCAGTGCCCCTTTTATCAATATGAACGTTTTTAATGAATTTTAACTATAGATTGCTGTATTTTTAAAATGGAGCGATTTTATAATTGTATTAAAATATATCATTCAATGAATAATAACTCCATAAATTCAATCATATACCTTCAATCAATTTTCACTTTATGTATGGAACTGCCCAAACCCATATGTTGTGTTTTTTATCCTATCTTTTCAAATTATTTCATATGTCCATTCTTAAATTCAAATCAAATTAAAATCAAGTATAAATGAGTATAAAAACAAAAACAGTACAATAATATAGTACGACACACCTGGTCTGGTATCCTTCCGCTCACTCATACTAGTTTATCTTCTTCCATAAACAACTATAGACAATACTTTAGAGTACGCCGAAAGGTGCAAGAATTAACATAATCATATACACAAATAAAGGTCTTTGATTTGAATTTAACACGTCATGAAACTGAAGAACCAAATTTACAAATTCAAATATTCCCATCAAGGATTCAATAATCCCCATATATACCAAAATAATGACCAAATGTTTATTTTTCATAATTGTATATTTATGTATCAATTCAGACCCCTCGGCTGCAATACAATGAACAAATAAAAAATCCATGAATAATAATAAAAAATGATAATGAATCACATCTTCAGTATCGGGATTCGGCAGAAAATTTATCAGAGCACAACTATTACCACTAGCCATCTAGAGGCCAACAGAAAAGTATCGTAACATCTTTAAAAAACATGGAGCTTCATTTAACCTTATGCACATATCCACGCAGAAGGTGAGAATATATATCATAAGTTAAATGTGAAGGAAGTAGACCATCCTTTATGTTATCTTTACCTCCATTGTTATTAATCTACAGCAGCGACCATTTTTACATAATTTCTGAAGTCTGTCTTTTCTCGGTATATGGCTTTTTCAGGCTGACCACTATATGATCCCTCCCACCCGCTATGACGATACCGTTCTCAGTGCTTTTCCAAACTGGGTCAGCCTTAAGCCTTCCAGCTTCTGTCGCCCGGCGGGATCTTACCATCAATCAACCTCACTGTGCACACCCAAGCGACACACAACGGCCACCAACACCATCAGTGTACCGACGTGTCCATGGCCTGGTCCTCTAATGTTGTCCGTAAGACTCCTTTTTTTTGGTCTCTAATTTAAATTTTGCAATAATTTAAATAGACCACTTTCACGGATCCTAGTGCTATCTCTTCTATCTCAGTTCCCATTATTGTTGTTGTTTTACTATGGCCCGTATTACTATTATTCTCAACTGCTCGCGTACATGGTACAATAAATTTATGACTTTTGATAGCTGTTCGTCCACAGTGTCAAAGGGGATTCCCCAAAGACGCAAAAACAAACAACAAATCATTGTAAAGCCTCATTTGAAATAACTCAAACTAGAATCAAAGAATAGCCTTTAGGTTAAAGAAACAAAATAAATTTTTATATCTTGGTGGAATATGGTTATCTAGAAGAATATAGAGGTACTGCACAATTGCATTAGAATTCTGTTACCATCGTCAGACAAACCCTCTTTTTGGCGTCGCTAAATTCAAAGGAAAGAAGGTCCGGAACAATATCAATCTGGAAAGTTCATCGATAACGTTATAAAACTCATTGGACTAGGACTAAAGATGTTAGTTAATTGTCTATAGAAGTCGTCGTGTCCGTTACAGGCAAACGGTTATTAGAGCGTAGCATCCCGTACGGCAGCATGGAAACAAATGTCTGTTTTGAGCAAATCATGAGTTGCTTTCTCGGCATAAAACTCAAACGAGGACTGCTCGGCACTGTTCTGTCCCATCCGCATCTTGGCCTCCTCTCGCTAAATCGCACGTCCCATAGGAATTGAAGCGGAGCGAAAAGGTCTCTCCTCTATTACCAAAATCTAATCACTTGCCTTCATGATAATGGACCTTCTAACATGATCCCCAGCTTCTTTTCTTTACAATATGCCGTAGCCAGTCACCATGGTACGTTCGCCGCTTCAACTCCACGGGACTTCCTCAAATCCCTGCGATAACATTTTTTTTTTTGCATCATCCGATGCCTTACTGAAAGGATCCCACAGCTACAGGCGTAAGTGTTTGATATCGGGGAAAAATGCAGGCTACCTATGAAGATAAACTCTGGGTTTTGTCTCCATTGTTTAGCCTCTCTTGCCTATAAGTTGTAGAGCATTAGGCGGGTGCTTTAATCCTGTTGAGTTAATTAAGTCTTTGTATTGTAGTATTTGTCCCTCACATAATTCGGCGCTGCTCACTGCGTGCCGGGCGCCACGAGTGTAATTTGGGAACAAATGGAATATTTTCGAGGATTTCTATTCTAATTCTTATTTCAACTCATAAATTGATCGGATAGCAGGTAAGAAACATGGTTATACTTTCCGAAGGACTTGACTAGTCTCCTAGAGACAAAAAACACAAGTATTATTGTCCACGAAATTATCTTATATCACCCTGCTTGTTTCTGTTCGGTGGCGGTCGCTCTTATCACGCAAAGTAAGACGCCTATGGATGAATGCGGTCTCTACCACTGGGTCGAACCGTCCCAGGCCCTGCCTAAGGTTCACTACGGAAAATGCTGCCTATCTCTAGCTCAAGAAGTGTTCGTAAAAAATGACACTGTGCCTCCATTAATAATGATATATAAGATTATAGATCTGGATATCTACTAAGAGAAAATCTCGCAACCACGCAGGTATTTCTAATCATATTTTGTTATAACAGGAATATATCGGTAAGTTAATTATCCTATTAACAATACAGTTAATATAGAAGTTTTTGATAAGAATAAAAGGGAGAGTGTGGCGCTACAATTATAAACAAGCCGTGGTCTTTTCTCATTGTTTTCGGTTTCACTCTGTGTGTATTCGCATATATGCCACATGTTATTATCTTTTGCAGATTTATCTATCAGTTATGAACGAAAAATGAAATCAAACTACATAAAAAAATTAGTGTCTAATTGAATATAATAAATCAGCGGAACTACCAACCTTCGTATAAAAAAAAAACCGAGAACTATGATTTGCTTATCCTAAGCTAACCTTCGAGGACCTACTTTTACGAAATTGTTTGCCAAACTCGAATATTTAATGTTGGTTAGTCTGATGCAATTATTAAAAATATGAGAGCGCGGTGCCTATTAAATAAGAGCGCGTACTATAAATATGCTATTAATATACTGAAAATTGAAATGAAAATATTTAAAATTATTGGGGGTGGGAGGACTAAATTGTTTTGTGGCACAATGTCATATGCGAAAATAGTAGCAAGTGATGAAGTCTACGTGCTCTGAAAAAAATCACTACATTTGTCACTATAAAGAATCACTAAGTTCCTTCCGCTATGTTTAAATCGATGTTCTTCCTAAGTCTTATGGGTGACATCACGGAAATTTTCTGGGAAAGATATGAAAAAGTTGTATTTCGCACTTGAACTATACCGAGCGTTTGAATATAGAAACAAAAGCTCATGCAATTTAATAAATTTTGTCAGATCGAAACTAACATAGAAGGCGTTGTAATTAAATTTTCATATCTTGTTCTTCTCAGGCACCAAGCATAAACACTAAAGCAACATGCTGGTCAGACTATGTGACACCACGTTAATCAATCGATATTTTGAAATAATGATACAATAACATACAGTCACGTAGAAAAAAATGGATAAAATGAGGCCCATAAATTAATTCACTGCATTGTCAAGAATATAGAGAGGAAAACGTTACCGTTTTAATAATCTCGTAAAATGAAATGTTTGGAAGTCTCTATGAGTAATTTCTAAACGTAATCAATTGTCTTATGAGTGACAAACAATCTAAGTCAAAGTATTTATTTATAATAAATTAATCAAATTTTTATTTTGGTGGATGTAGTACCTTTTGGAACCGAAACTGGATGTAGTACCTTTTGGAACTGAAATTTTAATTGACTGTAAATTACAATGCATCAATTTAATCAAGTGGGGGCCTCAAAAGAAGCATATACATGCACACACAGCACACGCAGATCTGCAGATCTACACAATACCCACACAGACACACAGACACACACACATGCACGCACGTGCACACACACACAAACACACACACACGATCTCGCACACGCACAAACATTCAAACATACACAGGCATTCACACACACACACACACACACACACACAGATACACACACGCTCGTGTGTACACACGACACNCAAACACACGACCACACACTACACACACACACCACACACACACACACATACACACACACACACACACATACATACATACACACACATACACACACACACACACATACACACACATACACATACACATACACACTTTCTCTAACACATGCAAGCATTTGTACAAAGGTATCAGTCACCGAAACACACATACACACACAC
Organism: Eucidaris tribuloides; assembly: GCA_001188425.1. Taxonomy (NCBI): domain Eukaryota; kingdom Metazoa; phylum Echinodermata; class Echinoidea; order Cidaroida; family Cidaridae; genus Eucidaris; species Eucidaris tribuloides. The sequence continues at coordinate 132,707 of JZLH01S0282781.1, forward strand.
ACACAAACAAACAAACAAAATACACACATCATACATTTATACATGTATATACAAACTTAAT
>JZLH01S0282803.1:32531-46233 GCA_001188425.1 Eucidaris tribuloides
ACACACATGTATATATGTACACACAAACAATCACACACACACACACAAACACAAACACAAACACAAACACAAACACGCGTGCGCACGCACACATGCGAAATTAAATTTGCCGTTGTCGGTACATTTGGGTGTCTTGCCCCAAAAAGCTGGCTACGCTACTGTATGATATCAATTCAGACATCAACTCCATATAAATATTACGTTTTGCTCATTGTTAAGGAACCCTTAGTTGATTTTTTAATATCAGTTTCTTTTTTATTTCTTTTTACACGTTTTGGTTGGTAAAAAAAAACCCTAAACTAAGTAATTTACCCTTAGTCTGTATTAGCTAGCAATATCAGTAAACAAAACTTACGATATTGGCAAATGTCACCGAACCAGTTTTTGTAACATTTGCATTTTCCAGGGGCTATACAACGGCCGTGGTTGTAACAGTTGTCTTTGCACGATGCTGCAAACATAGAACAAAAATAGCAGTAAGGACATATAGAGTAATTATTTAACACAGAGATACATGACAGAAGCACACGTTAACACACGCATGCACACACAAAATACAAATAACTGAAATTAAATAAGTGTAATTTTTTCTTCCCTGTTGAGGTCATCAACTCGCAGAGAGCAATAGGTAAACAAACATATCATACAATCATTTTCCCAATGTAATATACCCGGCAAACCTATTTGAAGGACAGTTTATCATCACCTTATTCGTAAATAAGATATCTATTCTAAATGACTAGATACAAGTAAGGAGTTGATATACATGTACTTTGCAATTACATTTCATCTTATTGAAAGAAGCATTACTAAAAAAAAAATCAAAAAAATCAAAACAGACGTCATAAACGCAATTTGTTGAAAACAATTCTAAATTAACCATCGACAACACGTACGCTAGAATTTGTTTATTGTACGAATTAAAAAAAAATTCTGGGAGTGAAGTACTAAAATTAAGAATTAAGTATTATCATCATCATCATCATCATCATCAGGCATTGTTCAACCATTATTGGATGAAGCCCTCCTCAATCAGTTTCCATTTGTTTCTATTTGCTGTCATTCTGTTCCATGCTGCTGTGTTTGTGTATGATGATATTTCGTGCTCCAAATCTTCTCTTTGTCTGACTCCTTCTTCTCTTGCCTGTTTTGGCTTGCCATTCTGTGAGTTTCTTGGTCCATCGTTTCCTTGTGGTCCTATATAAGTGTCCTGCCCATCTCCATTTCATCTCTTTAATTTTTACTATAATATGTTTGACCTTCGTTTTCTGTCTTATGTCGGTGTGCTTCACTTTGTCTAGTAATGTCAAATTGAGCATTCTCCTTTCCATAGTTCTTTGTGTTGTTCTCAATTTATGTTCCATTTCTTTAGTTGTAGACCAGGTTTCTGCTCCATATGTCAATGTCGTTAAAACGCACTGGTCAAATATCCGTCTTCTCATTGAAAGTGGTATTTTCATGTCTGTTAAAAGTTCTCTGTACTTATTAAAACATCTCCACCCTGCTTTGATCCTTGTCAATACTTCTTCTCTTGTATTATCCTCCATTTTCAAGGTTTAAGTATTATATAAACAATAAATGTCATATCTAAAAGGAACCAGGACTTTCTCTTTGTCAATAACAATATCAACTCCATACAGTAACTGACGTCACGGGTACGATTTTATTTGGTTGTACTGATGCAAAGACAAAACTTGCGTCAATTCCTGTCGTAGCGGGAGCTATACACCGTGCTCTTGAAAATTAAACTGGCAAATGACAATGATTGCATATCCATTTAATCGTTATAGATTAATCTAATATACAAAACTTAATCTGTATTTCTACATTTTATAAAGGTGGAACGATAAAAAAAAAAAACCTCTCCTTATAAAACACCAGTCAGTATGAATTTAAGTACGAACAGAAAGAGATTTGAGACATTGGGTAAACGGGATTGACAATTATTTGATTATATCCAGACTGAGTATGATTTCCAACTACACCGGACTCTGATGAGATCATAATAGTTTTCTGTATTCCATTACTGATCCGATAAGTAATGAAATACAGAACACGTGGTCACCATCTGGGTTGCCTTACCTAAATGGCAATACTTTCCGCTGAATCCTTTCCGACACGAACACGTTCCTGGGACGATACAGGTTCCACCATTATAGCAGTGGGGATTGCAAATAACTGTACGGGGAAGGGAGTGGGGAGACGAATTGAAATTATTACCTTTTAAATTAGTAATTATAAATTACCGAGTTCACTAAAAGAGCGGTTTTTGGAAGTATGTGTTGATATTGATAATTTGATATCAATATAAAATCAATTGAAGCTATGCAATTGAATCACTTTGAGTATGTTTTATTGAGAGATGTCATATTGGTACTGTCTGCAGCTAGTCTCGACCACTCTTGTAACAACAAAGTGATATTGGCATTAAATGCTTATCTTTGAGAAGCATGAAGACAACATGAGACCATGGAAAATATGTTAAAAGAGTAGTTTTTTAAATATAACGGATCACGGTATACCTTACACAGTCTCATTAATGTTGTAGGTCAAGGAGGAGATTGAGAAAGAAAAGTAGAAATGGGAACAATGAAACGGTAAGTTATGAAGGCGATAACAACTTCCAAACTGTAGAACTTGAACACAAAAGAAGTTGCAGGAAATCCGACAAAGGGACAATATTTTCTGTAAAAGCTAATATAAACAGAGCACTTTCGTTTATAAAAGTGAACTATTTGGTTGTATATTGTAGGATGGGCCATATCTACGGCGTAATTCTTTGGCGATGTGTTGGTACATATTCATACATTAATCTATCTTACGAGCAGTGAAATTACCTAGTTCATACCCCACCTCCATTCTGTGTATGTTCACTTACCTCGATCACAGACTGGACCGTAATAGCCTTCTTTACAGTCGCATTTCCCTTCCACGTTACAAACACCGCCCTTCGCACATGGAGGATCGCAGACATTTTCTGTCAGTGAACGATGCAACCAAAATTTAAAAGAAGAAAGCTACCAATTAAAATAACTTATTGACTGTAGTTTTGCATCTTTTAGTCATTGAAATCTATCTTGTTTGTTATGACGTGGTTACCGTCTTAATATCATAAGTTTATGATTATGTTATTAAAGATAAGGTGTTTTTTTTAAATGTTCCTATCTTTTCACTTTTAAGAAATTAAATAGCGTGAGTGGATATGTTTAAGGATCGTGGGTTTTTCCACAAATGGACGTTACTGCTACTTTGTACAGTGTCCAATTCATTTAGTGTCGATGACTGTTAGTAGCAAGTCTGCAGTTTTAGTAAGAACAAATAAAGCAATAACACGTCTAAATAATTTCCTCCAAATTACAACAAAACACTCATATAGAAAACATTTTCCTGCTTCTCGTCTGTTTTATCTGTTAAACCTTTGGGAATAATGATCTTGGTTTATATCAACTTTCGAACACAAACTCATTTTTCAGTCCGTTTTCACCTTATCGAGTATACAATTTTTTCATGAAACCTTTTCATGAATATTTTCGTCAACAAATACCAATATTCTGTACTACTACTTCTACTTTGGTGTTTGGATAAAGATTATTCAAATAGAGAGAAATTCATTTCGTACAGACAATAATTTGTACTTCTTTCATTATGTTGTCCATTAAATGTGATTTAACCACCTTTCTCGCACTCCTTTTCAATCTGAAAATAAAGCGGAGATGCCTTGATGTCCTGACCATCCAGGTTCTCGCTTTTAAATCGAATACGAAAGCTGATGAATGTCGTTCCTGCTTCCTGGCCACTGCAGGGAAATTCGACTGTGAATACTGGAATAAGATTAGAAAAATCATTAAAAGCTACAAGACAGTGAGGTATATAGATATTAAAATTCAAATAATTATGCAAAACTGTACAATGGCTTCACACATCACGAAACGAATTTGTATCATGCTCTAATCAGCGTTATCACAAAGTCATTATGACATGTCTATGAATTATATTTTCAAACTATGACCTGATTTTAGGGGATTTATCAACATTTATTTGAATATGGTGATTATCGTTACAAATGAGTGTATTCTTGAGTGACATATCATCAAAGAGGGCATTAAAATAAATTCAATAATAAAGTTAACATCTTTAGCATTCGCAAAGTCTTGGAGGAAAAAAGAAGCAGAATTTCGTTCAAATAGTTCGTTGTTTTTCTTGTGTAGTAACTATTACAGGGTGGCCCAGAAGAATGCTACGAGTATAATCGTAATTTCTTCAACATATTGCGCAAAATGTCATTAATTTTTATTTTGTGCGCTTTAGAACATTCTTTTTCCCAATAAATGATACCAAGATCCATTGAATTTTGAGTAAGGTCGTGTTGATTCTAGGGCCAGTTTTTCAGCGAGCAATGGCCAATTTCCCAAATTTCGCAATTTTTCTACAGGCGGCCGGTCATCAGAACGCCTAGATATTGTGGCCTCCCTTGCCATGCCAGCCCACATACCAGACAAAACCGCGATGACAAATGGAGATGTAGCTAGCATCGTCTTCTTTAATGAAACCCGGAATGATTCCTCGCTTTTCATAAAGAAGACGATGCTATCTACACGTCCGATTGTCATCGCGGTTTGTCTGCGTTATGTGGAGCTGCATGCAAGTCGCGGAGCACAATATCTGGAGTCTGATGACCCGCTGTGTAGAAAAATGGCGAATTTGGAAATTGCAGTTGCCTCCTACAAAATGGCCTAAAACACTAACGCCTAGCTCAAAATCAATGATCTTGTATCATTTTATTGAAAACAAGAACGTTCTAACCAACGCAAATAAAAATTAATGACATTTTGCCAATAATGGTGAAAGAAAATTAGCGATTGATACTCCGTAGCATTCTTTCTGGGCCACCCTGTACAATGCTTCATGAGCATCTTTTTATTGGTGGAATGCGTGTTATATAAGAATTCATAATTATGATTATGATTATGATGATGATGATGATGATGATGATGATTATTATTATTATTATTATTATTATTATTATTATTATTATTATTATTATTATTATTATTATTATTATTATTATTATTATTATTATCATTATTATTGACATCATCATAATTAAAAATCTAAAATAACAAATTGCAGCCTTTTACCCACCTGTTGATTTGGATGGTACCTTCCCACTTGTCGGAATACTGAAGACTGGATAGCCAATCAGGTCGGGGTTACTCGTCGTCACATCCTCGATCGAATAATGATACTACATGAAAGACAGAAACAGAATGATTAGAAATTAATCACTAAATATCAGTTTTCAGATATTCCTTCAAAATAACAAATTAATACCATGTACACACTTTACTGTCTGTCTTTCCTGTTTGTACGGTTTAAAAGTAAAGATTTCCTTTTCTCATAGATAATGATGATGCAATCATTATTACAGACATACAGATACAGTTAATCAGATATAGTTAATACCATGTGCATGAAGAAGTTGGATCACACGTTTTGGTTAGACTTGTTGAGTGAAAAGCGGAAAAAAGAATAAACCTGCACTACCACCACAGATTGAAATGCAATGGGAGTAAGTAATTATCATATATAATTTTTTAAAACCCTCGATATCGATCCTCATTGGGGACGTCCTTTTGTTTAAACTGATTACTGTATGCGTTTCACAAAGGAATGAACTTCCCGACCAACTGAAACGAATACCATAGAGAAAAAAACTAATGAGAAACTGATATTTTTCCTGATTTCGGAATTGGCCAAATAACGACGACTGACCTTGTGGAATGATGCAATCTCTTATTTTATTGGTGTTCTTAAAATATAATCCCCGTTTTACCACCTGCAAAATTTATTCCACAGAGTAAACAAACCGGCATTTCAGTTCTTTTCCCCTGACCAAAAAAGTGGTAATTTGACGACAATCGGATATCAATATAATTCGATTGGATTTCCAGCAAGATTAATGACAGAATTATGAGTCAAAGTTTTCTGAATAGATTTTATTTTGTATATTACCGAAGGGGAGGAGGGGAGGAGGGGAGGAGGGGAGGAGGGGAGGAGGACGGGAGTAAATGGGGCAGAGGGGAGCAAGTGGGGAGGAGGGGAGGAGCAGGGGAGGAGGAGGGGAGGAGGAGGGGAGAAGGGGAGGAGGGGAGAAGGACGGGAGTAAGTGGGGCAGAGGGGAGCAAGTGGGGAGGAGGGGAGAAGGAGGGGAAGAGGAGGGGAGGGGAGGAGGAGGGGAGGAGGGGAGAAGGACGGGAGTAAGTGGGGAGGAGGGGAGGGGAAGAGGTGGGGAGGAGGAGGAGGAAAGGAGGAGGAGAGAAGCAGGAAGAGAGGGGAAGGGGAGGAGGAGGAGAAGAAGAAGGGGAAGGAGGAGGAACTAGAAATAGAGACCGAGTAATGACAAATAGCAGCAAGAGAGTGGGGGGGGGGTCTATGGAATGGAAGGGAATAGAATAGATTTATGGTGCCAGTGAATGAGAATGATTGGAAAAGGACTATTAATAGTCTACCGCTTCAAAATATTTTTATGATCAATGTAGATCCAAAAAATGCATTCCATTTTGACTTATTTTACTGATTAACGATATGGATGCTAAACAAAATACTGTCAAGTCGTAATTTTACTCAACACTGGAAAAAAAATGTTTTAATGACTATGATATCAGGTATTAGGTATGATAGGTGGCAACAAACACATCCAAGGTTTTGTTTGTTTTGATGTGATGAAACAGCATACCTAGCAGAATATCTTCTTTATCTTATTTATTTTACTAACAGGAGGTTGCTAAACCCAGATTCTCCACACTCCCAGCTGTATGATATATAATGATATATAATTATTTGTGTTCATGTTCAATCTGCACAGTAAAATCGGTTGTTTGAAATTGTATACAACCTGGTTTACTATTATGCACTGATCAATTATTGTTTAAAAGTTTAAACAACTGTTCAAAGTTCTAAAAATCAATGTTCAATATTTGATATTTATAGTTCAAAAAAATTGAACATTGCTGTTTCAATTTTGAAACACTCATTTAAACTTTTAAATAATTTCAGATCAGTTCACACAGTAAACCAGGTTGTGTGAAATTTTAAACAGCCGTTTTTACTGTGTAAGATATACCTAGGATAAGTGTAAATTTCACAGGGTAATAGCGACAGTACTTTTTTTTTGTCCGTGGCTCATATTCATGCATTGTCTAAACCGCGAGAGCGGGCTCCCGTAACCAGAAATATCTCAAATCGTTTCCGATCAATCCATATCAACATCATCGAGACAAGTGAAAGAGCAAATTTCGACAGGAAATTGCGTTTACAACAATCATTTACACGTGTGAATGGATATACCTCTCAATATGTGCTGACTTTTATGTTTTGATAAAAAAAGGTAAAATTCAAGGCAAGATCTTAAAGTGGTTTTTCACGACCTCTCAGTAGCGAGACGGTTTTTATCGAAGGAAATTGTTGGCAGACAGCTAGCTGTGGCAGGAAATTAGATGTTTCCACGCGGGCTGACTATGTCTCAATACCCCTGTGCACAAACATGCGGACTTCGTGACATTGCTCGATGTTGACCTTCGGTAAGTGCTTCTCTTATGTAATGAATTACACGTTAAAGCAATCGGTTCCACTAACATGGTTGTCAGTACATCATCGTCATATTCATCATCATCATCATCATCATCATCATCATCCTTCTCATCACCATCACCACCACCACCATCACCACAATAATAATAATAATAATAATAATAATAATAATAATAATAATAATAATAATAATAATAATAATAATAATAATAATAATAAATAACATAATAATAGTTAAAGCTTCCACATGTACTGTTTATTTAGTACTAAATTTTATTATTTATTATCATTATTATTTAACATCCTATCATTTCTATTTACTGTTTTATGTTTGGTCCGTAAGTTAGTAGTAGTAGTTAGTAAGTAGTCAAGTAGTTAGTAGTAAGTAAGTAGTTGAGTAGTGTAGTAGTAGTCGTAGTAATAGTTAGTCTAGTAGTAATAATGGTAGGCAGTAGTAGCTGGTAGTAGAGAAGTACTAGTACTGTATAGCAGTAGTAGTTAGTAGTAAGAGTAGTTTGAAGAATCAATTGCTCATCTTTACTAACTTCTATCCAACATAATCTAATTTGATATCTACATAGAAATGAAGACACCAGTAGAGGAGTAATTAATTAGCAGGGTGTGGCAGGGGAGGGGAGGCGAGTGAGAAACGAGGAGGATGGGGAGAGAAGCCAGGAGCAAGTGAGACATAGACTGATACTTTTGAGTGTAGACGACCGGTGTTATCAAAATATGTCAGTTTTCGTCCTTCATGCTCTATCACGTTGCTCTCAAGATCGATCTCACTACCTTGCCTCATCCTTCCTATAAACTACTCTCAGTGCTCTCACTCACTGACTCTACTGCTCCTACGCTTATTTACTTATCTACATGCTTACTTGCATGTTTGCCTTAGTACTGTCTGCTCACTACTCTATATACTCTATCTTAACTTACAGCATTTATCTACACTATCAACTATCTAACTAATACTACTACTACTACTATTCTGACTGAGCTCGTAATCACTGTACTTCTCTACTATCTTAACTGACTACTCACTATATCGGGACCGCACACTGTTAATAATATGATATAGCAATAGTAATGCATATATATACTTGTCACTAGTTACATCAATCAAATTATACTTAAATACCACTACACTACACGTACAATTGAACGCACACTAGATTCACATACAAAGACTAAGGCATAAAGAGCTCAAAACTGCTAATTTTCATATCCGGTCGACTATTAACCTTAAATTTCCTTAATTTATACTATGTTATTAATATAAATGATGAATATTTGAAATAATGTCATTGACTTCAGAAGGTTCTTGAAAGGCTTTTTTTCTGATATCTCGTTTTATAATATTATCTTTCTCCTTGGAACGGTTAAAAATGTACTATATGAATAAATTTTATTGTTTCGAATATAATACGATTCATTCACGGTTTGCCCTCTTGGTGCATTATTTTTTATGTGATATAATATATTATCATATAATCATTATCATTATTGTCAAGTTACTCAATTCACTCCATTTACATAATAAAGTGCAATTATTATTTAAATTTATTCTTATTGATTATTTGGTGGTGATACGGGTAAGATGGCTGGATTTATTGGTGTGCGACAGCTGATTGATAACTTGAGAGGTGTGATGAATGTATGATTGGATGATTGAGTTATATGAATTGCTTACTGCGATCTTGGAAACAAAGTGGGCCTTTTTTACTAGTGAGCGTGAGACAGAGTTGGCTATGTAACCGTGTATAGTTTCATATGTTAGCATATACGTGTTGCATGGAAGCATCTAGCCATGTGAGAGATGCTAACATGGCCCGACGCAGATGCCTTCATTTCCGCCGCCAATTGTATGTCAGTACTCACGTTGTGCAGTGGGTGATAATTGGGAGACACTGGTTGTGAGGCGTCGAAGTGAAGCAGGTAATCTTAGCTCAGCGTGCGAGCAGCTAGCCTGTCTAGGTCTACAACAATAATTTCTATTCGATAAACGGTCTAAAGGCTTACTGAGAGCGCTTGTGTGAAGAACACCCTCTATTTTTTTAGACTATTTTATTTGCCTTTGGATTTATTACACATTTTTTTTTGTTATCAAAAACATAAAATGTCCTAGTCTACAGTAATTGGGAGAGTGTATAGTCTCATTCTAATCGTGTTAACACTCGATTGTTGTATTAAACGCAATTATCCTGGTTCGAAAATCTGCTCTTTCACTCTTTGTCTCGTGCTACTGCTTCGCATATCCTGCAAAGTTCGATCGACGTTTGACACTACCTCTCTCCTTACGTGTAGCCGGTGCTCTGCGCTTATGAATATATGATAGCATGTGGTCATGCTTTGATATAGCTCGATGCCCGGACTAAATAAAAGTAAGCAAAATGTCTTGTCAGACGGTTATAGCGTATACATTTAAATTATTCTGTAGAAGTACGAACTTATGCTGATTGTGGTTGTGTCTGGTGTGCTTATGTGTGGATGAGTTGCTGTGGTACAGTAGGAGGAAAAGTGTGATCTGCTGTATAATTATAGATCGTGTCGAAACACTTGCGCTTAACTTGTAGCTCTAGATAGATTGCTTGTAAATGAACACTTATTCTTAAATAAGATTATTTAAATACGAGGGATTTCAAAATAAACCAGCAATTGATTATTCAACTTATTTTGTAAATATTATTACAAATTAGCAAACTTAAAATTGGAGCATTTTGGGGATTATATTAGGGACAACTTTTTATGAGCAGTTTCGCTCTTACAAACTTTTTAAGCAATACAAATGAGTTCAGTGGCATAAATCAATGAATACCGCAGGTTTGCTCTATTACACATTTCAAACTCCCACCGCCATTGTTGTCTGAGATACTGATATTCAGACAACATCAGATCTATATATATCATTATGCTGATCATTACCTAGTTTCCGTGGAGCTGTGTGAGATATTCTGGGTTATCAGCATCTGCAAGCGTGTTTAGTAAATAACATAAGCATATAAGAAGTATGTATTCTGGCTAGGTATGAATGGCTGTTTACTCATTCACATTTCATAAAACAAACATGAAGACTTGGGAATCGTGTTTGTTTGGCCACCATTATCATATCGTAATACCTGCATACTCACTAAGTCATTAAACATTTTTTTCTCAGTGTCTGAGTCAACAGATGACGTACATCATGACAGTATGTTCTGTTTAAGCATTCCATCTATCGATTAATCAGCTAAATAGTAAAATGGAATTGCCATTTTTTGATCTACATTGATATAAAAATATTTTTGAAGCGGTAGACTATTTATAGTCTTTCCATATTCTCATTTCACTGGCCACCAAATCAATTCTATTCTATTCCCCCTCCTCACTCTCTACGTCCCAAAGAAAAGGAAACCAAATAAGTAGGTTCACGGAATAGACTGGATTTTCGGCACCCCTTCATGCTGGAGCCTATCATGTCGACATGCATCAAACTTTATGATAATCATTACCCGCCTTCTACTTTTACTCCATTATGTTTTCGGCATGACATTGTCTATACCCACAATCTCTCTGAAACTACATTCACTACATACAAGGTCTATTGCGGCATCACCGCCTTTTGATTGCTTTTTGCTCATGGGTGCGTACCCTCTCTAATCGCTGCTGCCATCCTTTCGTACTCAGCTGCATTGATTTTATTGTATATATTATGCTAATCTAAATTTTATCTACGTGTGATTAGAATGCGCGGAAACCATATTTTCTTATAGACCATTTGTAGAGTAGAGCATTGAGCATGAATATAAAACATCACGTGATCGTGTATTGTTACGCTGTACTCTGCTAGCTAAACCGTGCTCGGGAGTAGTTAGTGTTTTTTGACAGGCAACTCCGCTCGCCACAGTATCGTCCGGACGGTATCTGCGTGGAATCGGGTCTAACCTCTCGCGCTGAAGGCGAGATTCAGTGGTTGGGGCGCTAGCGGCGATCAGCGTTTCTCGATTGGCATAGAGGTGAATTCCGGCTCTCATTCCGCTCCTCTTTCTGGTCTCAAGATAACCATTGAATTTCCCAGAGTCTAATTGTCGGTTACTTTTTGTGCCAAACCACACCCATCACAATAACACCAGGCCAGGGGTAATAAGGACATGGGGGTGGGGTGCCAGTTCTCCTTCACTTGTTCTTTCGTAAAGGGGGTGGCTGTACAACATCCCCACTTTGTCAAGGAAAATGATTTATTTAAAGAAAAGAGGAATTTCTATTGCAAAATTTCATCCACTATTTGAAATGAACACGACTACATTACCTTTATAGCAGAATGTTCCTTGCAAATATTGTTTTAAAACATACGGCTCGTAGAAACTCTAAAATACGTTTCTTTAGGTGGGAATCCCCTATTTTTTCACAAAATGTTTTCGTGCGACGTCCAAGTTCTCCGATTGCCTGACGGCCGAAATTTAATCCACCTCCCTCCTCCTCCTCTCCCTCCTCCCCCGTATCTACCAGTCCCCCTTCGCTCCGCTCCTCCTCCACCTTTCTCTTCTCATGGCTTGTCCGATTCCTGGTTTTCGCCTCCTCTCCCTCCTTCCTCTCCACTTCTCCTCCCACTTTCCCTCCCTCTCCCTCCTCCTCCTCCACCTCCTCCTCCCCTTCTTCTGCCTCCTTGCCCCTGCGCTCCCCCTCCCCTCCCGTCTCGTTTTCCACTGCTTCCTTCCTCTCATCTTCCTCTCCTCCATTCGCCTCCTCATGGGATATTGCGACGCTGAAATAACTAGCAGTGCAGGGTATCCAGTGTTGAGGAAGGGGTATACATACCATAATTGAAGTTATGGCATGTAGTTACTTGAGTACATTGGATTTATTTTCGAGTGCGTTGGAAGGAAGGGCGGAAAACTCGTTCTATCTTAGACAAATATCTGAACATTAGAGATCAATTTACGACTCCAAATGCTGGAAACCAATCTAAACATTATGTTAAGCTACAACTTATATAGGAATAATTTGAGTTTGAAAGCTGATGATTCAGAAGAAAAGAGAACAATATATTTGGTCCAGTTTACCCGAACGGGACCCACCAAGCCTGCCCATGCAAGATCAACGTTATTCTTAGCTAACAGGTGGGGGCAGTTTTGCGGGTAGTACCAATGCCTGTCGTCCTTCAATTATATATCTCTAATAGTTCGATTTTTCATCTAGATGTAGAATGATAGCGCACTACCCCTGACTTGATTTTTACATACATCATTACACTTACATGAATATGATGGTATGCACTTGACATCACAATACAGTTACTAAAAGCTAATATAAATCTGATGATGGCAACGAAGGATTGGTCGTTGAGGGAGATCATACGATTTTTTTTCTGCAAGTGCTGACGAAATGAACAAAGCTTTGTGTAAAGCGATTTAACCTTAGATTGAACCCACCTTGGAAAAACCTCATTAGTTTTACTCCCCCGTTGAGCCATTGCATGAGAAAGAAAAATATACAGATGAAAATACGAAATTGGATTGCGTACTTTTAGTGCTTGTTGAGTTGTTCTTGGTCACTGTTTTGAGCTGTCCGAGGACAAGCCACGACGGCGAACGTGGGTTATCGACGTTTTAGATTACTATCACTTGGGGAATGAAAGATTTGCCTCGTTGGAATGGCAGCTCTCAATATACTTGAACATTGAGACTGGATAGATGTATGCTCCAGTCCGTGGAAAGGATTCTAGAAGGCCAACTATGATGGCTTCGACTGCGCTGCTTATTTTATTAACTTGAGTATCCGTTTAAGACTGATAAAAGTAGATGAAAAAATAATTGAAGGTTGATACCTTTATAGACAAATATAGACACTAGCCATGTACACAAAAAGAGTATATTTGCTGATTCGCGCAAGAAATGCGTGTTTGGCTCAACGGAAAACCCAGTTATATTGGCCTTGTTAATAAAGGGTGAAAAAATGTTCACTGTAAACTTTGTATGTAGGTTTTAATAACTAACTATTTCTTGGATAGGAACATTATTGGCATGTATTAAACAGGTTCCCTGTTTTTGTGTGCCAAGGTATGGATGTAGCAGTAAAAAGCCGAGCAAGAAATGTATCGCTCTGCCTGCCTTGCAAACGGTCCGAATGAATATTC